>JAVCKT010081943.1:0-14828 GCA_032273925.1 Rhynchotus rufescens
AACCAGGACTCCCAGGTCCCTCTCCGAGGAGCTGCTTTCCAGCAGGTCGAGCCCTAATCTGTACTGGTGCCTGGGGTAAAATCTCAAGACTTGCTGCATGGGAGCCTGTTTTGAGGTCTTTCCAAACCACTATCCTGTTTGGACAAGCAAATGAAAGCACAGAGTATTGCACAGGGTACAGTTGGGTTGTTTTCAGCAAGAAAGAGCACTGGACCTGTTTGTTTGAACACACTCGTGACTGCCACCTGCCTGCAGACGCGCTGTGCACGCTGCCGTGTGGGCCATCTCTGGGCCTCTCCCGCAAATCTAACTGCCAAAATTCTCATTTCCTGCTCTAGTCCCTGAGAAATAAGTCTCAGCCCCCTTTCTGGCTGAAAATGGACAGTGCAGCCTACTAGCTTGGATGCCATGGCCAGGAAAATGGCCTTGCCCGTTAAATCCTCTGTGCGTTGGCCGTGCAATGCAAGTTGCTGAAGGGAGCTCAGCCAAGAGCTGCTCCGTCTTTAGGGTGGATTCAGCTTCAGTTTCACCGCTCGCTTTCTGCACGTGGAGCCTTCTTTGTTCAGCTGTCCGTGAGGCAGTTTCTTTGCCAGTGGCCTAAGTCAGCAAGTGCTGACTTAGTGTTGCCCATGTCCAAGCACTTGCAGCAGTCCCAGGGGGACAGGGCTCCGTGGGGGCCGCCGCCCGCCTTTGTTCCGGAGGTGAACTCTGCTTTTTCACAGGAGGCAGGAAATTCAGCTCTTTTCCTTTGCTCCATTTTTTTGGATGGCAGCGAGAGAGGCCTACTTGCGGACTAAAAGGATGGTTCAAAAACAATATCTGGATGTCACCCATCCTTTCAGAAAACGAGACGAGCCCTGTGACACTTCCAGGAGGAATTTTGTGTCTGTGAACTCGTTTCAACTCTCAGGAAGGCTTTGTGAGAGATCTGGAAATTTCCACTGGCTTACATGACAGCTCTGTGCACTGCAGCTGTGCAGGACTGTCCTTAAATCTAAAGGGAGGCATCTCCATGAGCATTTTCTTTTATAAAGAATATTAAATTTCTCTTTTGAGCATGATCATTGCTAATTGCTCAGCCTTCTGGGAGGAAAGTCTGCAGATATTTGCCATGTTGTTGAGCTGCTTTGAAATCTTATTTCTCCTCAGTTGTCTTAGTCCTGATGCTCGGCTTCTTTAGAGTGTAAAATGCGATGTGTGCCCCTGGTTTGTCACAGAAAATAACAGAGACTCTGAGGAGAGAAGAAAATGTTCCCGAACATGAAGTGATTTGGTGAGTTCTCTCCTTGCACCACGCATGGTGTTCAGTTGGTTATCCTGTCCTAGGGCAGTTCAGCTTTCTGTGATGCCTGTTACACTCTTTAAACGTTGTTGCTTTAGCGACAACTCCAGTGAGTGGCATCTTATGTTGATCATCAAAGAGATGTTCTTGCATTTGTGGTAGAAGCAGTTAAAATGATAGCGGCAGTACTAGGGCTGAGGCTATATTCTGGATTTGGGATTTTCTTCTGCACATGATTTGTTGATCTGTTGATGTGTAAATCTGGGGAAGGAAATTAATGGAAAGGAAATTCCATTAAAGAGGTAAAAAGAAGGATTAAGGATTAAAACATAATGGAATATCCATCAAATAGAGGTCTACTTCTAAACTTTGAATCTCTTTATTTGTTGAACCTGACATGGTTTTCTCTTTATATGCCAAAGGAATGGATGAACACTCTGTTACCTAGATTTTTGCACTGTATGAGGTTAGTGAACGTTGGGTGTTTAGATGTTTTCTATATAGGTGTTTTTTTGTTTCTTTCTTTTTTTTTTTTCCTTGCTCTCCTCTAGACAAACGAATCCCAGTTTTCCTGTTTAACTCAGTCTTGAGGGAGGATGTGGAGATCCTGCTGTCCTAAAAATGTCCTGTGCAACCTCGTTGGTCTAAAAGTAGGAGGCCGTATAAGCCTGCTCAGCAGGAACTTCAGTGCTTGCCCTGTTTGGAGGATGTGAGCAGAAAGAACAGGAACATGGAATTGAAATGCAGTAAACCAAATTACAGCCACCAAACAGGATGATAAACTTTCCGGATGCTTGTAGTATGTTGCTCAAGTTAGATATTCACCCATAGTCATGCATTTTGGAGTTGTACTTTTAAACTGGAACAACAAATTCAGCAGAGAACACTACTGTATTACCATTTAGTTTGCTGCTGGGATTTTGACAAATATAATTGTTTGTGTTGTAGATGTGTATTCTTTAGTTAGTTTAGATCCCTAGCAAACTTGACTAGCCCTTCATGCCATAATTCACGCTATAAATATTTTAAGGATGTGGGCTGTTGTTGCTACGTAATTGGCTGTACTATTTTAAGATGAAAGGTGAAGGTCAAATCTTTTGGGAATTATGTTTTTGTTTGTCTACAAAGATAGCATCCATTTTATAAACCATTGCACTGCGGTCTTCACAGCCGAAGAGAATAGAAAAATATTTTAAATTGAAACTCCAGCTCTTAAAAAAAAAAAAAAAAGAAAAAAAGCTGGTGGAAAGTTGCCAGATCTGTGGATTTGATAACATTACATCAATACTTGCACATGCAACCGCAAAAATTCAAAGCTACCATTTAGTTCCTTTTTAACAGGTAGTTTTAGGAAGATAAAATTATGCCTAAGGAATGAAGCGGTCTGCTTTCCTTGCAGCTTCCTCCTGACAGGATTTCCGCCTGTGTTGCATAGTGCCGGCTTCACTTGTGCATTACTGAGTACTGTGTTTTTTCCTCTGTTTGTGCTCCCTGCTATAAACTGAACCTTTCTTCCCAGAAGAAGCAGAATTGCAAATACTGCCTATTGGCATTAGCAGTGAATGGTGCTTTCTGGAAAGGGGTTACGGAGGACAAGGAAAGGTGAAGAGGTTTCTAGGAGGAGTATGTGCAGACCTGCAATGTGTGAGGCTTGGTCTTGCTTTCAGCTCTCCTCCAGAGCTCTGGCTATCTGTGATGTTGCTGCTGAAGCTGTTTTGCCTGTATGATGGAGAAAGCCACATTTTGGTCCTTGGAAGGGGTGGACCGGGCTTTGCTGTGTAGCAGCAGTACCTCGTGCTAATCAAGGAACGAGGAGTGACAAATAGATATGGTCATGGTGGCTTTTTTTTGTGCAGCTGATGGGCTTGGACATGGCTAATGGGCTGTGAGTTCATGCCTTTGGGTCCAGGTAAAGCAATCCGTGGTCTATTGAAAACTTGCAGTGGCGTCATTTCCTCCTCCAGGGTAAGGAATGCAGTATTCTAAACTATTGAAAATGCTAGGAAACAATATTTATTTCTGGCTCCTTGATTTCCCAATCTCACTAACACCATTGTTGTTCCTGTTCCCTGTGTTGTTCCTAGAAGTCTGCTGTCTGGCTGTTTTGGGTTTGGAATCATTTAGACAAATATTTTTTTTTTCTTCAGAGACAGAGGATACTTTTGGTCTCAGTCATTGGTTCACAAGCATTTCATGAAGCAGATAAAATAATAAATATATGTCCCATATCCTCGTGTGACCTTACGTGGGAAGAGTCTGTAAGCTTCAGTTTATTTGTGTAGTCAATGAAGTGTCTTGGTAAGCAACAGTATGTCTTGGTAAGTGCTTGGTATTCAGCACTGTCAAACTCCAGTTGAGTATTTACAGATGACAGTTGCCAAAATACGCTTTGCTTGTACTTGTCTGAAGTTATGGTACAGGTTGTTTGGGAAGAGGGGTGATTTGCTTGACATTGGAAAAATTGAATTTTCTCCTTTTTTTTTTTTTTTTCCCCCTCCCTTTTCCTTTTCCCCTTTCCTTTGCTAAGCAACTGTCCATGAAGAATATTTAGAGGTGGTAGATGTTCAGGTACTATTTTGTTTTTAACTCGTGTAAAATAAATTTAATAAATGCCCCGATCCTTTCTGCTTCAAGAGAAGGATGTTTTAAAGCTTCCAATTATATCCTAAAGAACAATGCTACACTTTAGAAAAAGCTAGTTATGACCTCCATGTGCATAAGGTCCTAACATTCAAATAAAAAATCTCACTAAGGCAATAGCTAGAACTGAACTGTGATTAAATTTTTGTCTTCTGCTCCCTTATGGAAAAGATTGAAAAAAGTCATGCTGCTTGTATGTGTTCCTTAAAAACACATGCTTCACAGAAATGTGGTGGAATTGTGCAATTATTCTGGGAACTCTTCAAAGCTCAAGACAGATGACAGACCTGCCTAAGGCCTACAAACAAGAGGGGCTGTGCATGAATAAGAAAAGGAGGAAAAAAAAGATGAGTGAGGAAAGGAATTCTGTGAGAATGCAGAATGCACCTAGAGGGCAGGATACAGAACCCAAAATGCATCTATAATCCAGGCCCATTTTTCTTGTAATTATTATTTTATTTGACAGTAAGGCAGTCCAGACATATTCAAGCAGTGTGGTTTTATTCCTGTTGCTATAATCCGGATGTCTTTTATAAATCACATCCTTCATGATCATTGTACACTTCCAGAAATGAAATCTTTGTGATGGATGTAAAATGAATATAGCATGTAAATATCTTGTGATATAATTAATGTCCAGCAGATGTTTAGATGGCAACATAAAGAAAAAGAAGGTCAAGGAATTTAAAAAAGAGCTGTAAGTTTCCATAAGTTATCAGTTTGGATATCTATCAAGTCATTAAAGGAATAAAAGATAGAATATCCTGTGCATTTTCACAGTTGATACATCTCATGAATCAAGTATAAGCCAGGAAAAAACTACAATTAATGACACTATTTCCATAGAAATTGGCTCATAACTATGTAAGCAGCTGAAAATTCATAAGACCAGTTCATGACAGGCAATAGGGACATGTAAAAATCTTCTGTTTGAACAAAGCTGTGTGTCAATAAAAGTAGCTTAGACCTTGATGTGGTTGTATTCTGTTTGGAATGGAGTTAAGAGTACTAGCATTAGCATCTACTCTTCAGAAGCCAATCCTTTTCTCATTTTCTGAATTTCTAGATATTCTAATCCTGGTATGAAGTCAAAAAATTGTTTTCAAGCCACTACAAGAGGGATATGGAACTTCTAGAGAGGGTCCAGCATAGAGCAACGAAGATGATTAAGAGACTTGGAGCATCTATCTTATGAGGAAAGATTAAGTGAGCTGGGCCTGTTTAGCCTGGAGAAGAAAAGACTGAGAGGAAATCTGATCAATATATATAAGAACCTGGGAGTGGAATGTAGAGAGGATGGGGCCGAACTCTTCTCGGGATTGGAGTAGATGATCTCTAGAGGTCCCTTCCAACCTCAGCCATTCTGTGATTCTGTGTCTTGCATTGCTATAATAAATCATGCTTTGTTCCATGAATAATAAAAGGAATGTTTTTTTAAACACTTAAATATTTATTCAGAAATGTGAGTCTGGAGTCCCAAAACATACATCAGTCAAAGGTACACCACCAAAGGATTTTTCAAACACTTATTTTTCAATAAATAAATGAATATTGGAAAAATATTTTTTTTTAAGATGAGTTTTAAGCTTCTTGTCATTGTAACATCTTAGATAGGGAATCAAGACTGGTTATAATTGAATCCTTTAGTGCTGAGGTAAGATCCTATTAAATGGATTCCTGTGCTTTCAGTGAATGTCAGATTCCCGTGGAATCCTGATTTAGGAGTGTTGGTGCTCTGCTTCTACAAATCTGAGAGCTAATATTGTGACGGTATTAGCAATCTGAACCTTGGTCAACTGTTGTAACAAATGTACATCTTCCAAAGAAGATTAGCTGTTTGGTTTAGTTGGTTTAAATTGTCTAGTCATGATTGTTTCCCAAGGAAATGTGCACAACATGTGCCAAGAAGAGAAACCAAATTTGTCAGACTCCTGATAACCAAGCTACGTTTTCCTGTCTTGAAACTCTTTTTTTCAAACCTTCCTACCTTAAAAAATTACTTAAGGCAATACTCCTTTAAGCAGCTTTGATTACCATATATGGCTGAATTCATTTTTTTGCGACGCCCTGGGAAAAGTTCATTTACTTGTTGACAAGAAAATTCCATTTTTGATCAGAATTTTTGTGATTTGTTACAATTGACAAAAATGGTGCAAGGTGCAAGTGCTGTATAGGGTGCTGTTCATATTATTAAATATAGATGGGGTATTTTAAGCTAGATATTTCCTATTTCTTTCTTTATTTCTGTGTTAGCATTTGTATCATTGTGTTACATTATATCTAAAACTTTAAATGTGCTTAATAGATATAGCAGGAGTTTAAGTTTAAAGAAATATTAAAGATTTGATTTTTTTTTACAAGTATACAGTAGGACTGTACTTTTCTATATGATCATGAGATTTTCTATAGCCTGATTATACACCAAGAAATTCCTTACTGCCCTGTTTATAAACAGATCCGGCTTGTCAAGAAGATGCAATTTACCACTGAAGTTTTAAAAACTTCACCAAAGATCTTACCAAAACAAAGAAGAAAAAGTATTAAAGTGCAAAATTCTGTAATTTCAGCAGGGCAGGCATGTATGATGTCTGCTTTATTTATTTTCCTGAATCTATAGAGAAGAAAAGAATTGTCTTGACCAAATTCTACTCTCAGACTATATCAAGTGTGGAGTATATAATTTCCTATTTCACAATAATTAAAGGTAGATAGGAGAGGACTTTTCTGAGTTCCAGGAATTGTCAGCTTCTCAGTTTCATATACTTAGGGACACCACATATATGTACACACACAGTAAGTGTGTGTACATCAAGAAGTTATGCAAAAGTAGTCTTACTATGACTATGAAACATGGCACATAATTATTGTGTTGAATGATGCATTGCTATATATGATCCTGGTAACATTGTACCGTTCATGACAGCAAATATCTAAAAGACAACAACAAGAATTTGAGGTGATTATCCCAGACATTGGTGGGTTTCTTTACTCAGGGATAAGTTTGTCAATTTGGAGTTGGTTAGAAAAGATGCTGGTTAGACTGGTTAGAAAAGGATAGAAGAGCTTAAATGGGATGTACCCTGCTTTTCATTAGTGGTCAGGAATATATACATATTAAACAGTTTCCCTGTAAGTTTTGTGGAAAACTGGAATTGGGATAAAAAACTGCTGTTTCATACTCCTGCCTGCCTCACATTTTTCTTGGCACACACAAATGGCAGGCAGAGATGGCACTGCATGTTGTTTGAGAAGTGTTCTTTATATGATTTATACAACTCATGTGACAAAAAATGTAAAATTCCCTCACACTCTAATTTCAAATTATCATCTACCCACATTAAACATAAAATAAACTAAAAATTAATATCTGTGTAATCTAATATTAGGAAAAAATGTGTTAAGAGTAGAGTTATGTTCTGAAACTGGAGCATCTAAAAAGATACAGTGAGCTTTTAATTGTCTATCAGTGATTTCAGGCTTTCTCATTCTCCAGGTGGAGTTGTTTGCTTTTTATTAGCTGTTAGCTTTAAGAAAAAAGAACTTGCTGGTTCCTTTTCATTTGTGCTGAATCAGCTTTTCTTGCCGATTCAGATGGTATCAAGATTAAGCTTTAAAACTCAATTCTAAAAAGTGAAGATGTGTAATTTCAGTTTTTTTTCTCCTATGTGGTGATGAAGATTATAACTGTCCACATTCTGATGGTTATTATTGATACAGAAAAGACTAAAACTAGTTCTCAGCTATGCCTGTGAACTTTGGAAAAGTAAAGAAAAATTAACAGGCTTTCTTCTAGCATTTTTGAGATTTCTAGCTATTACATCTCACATTGGATAAGAAAGCAAATGAACACATTCTTGCAAAGAGGATGTTTGAGACACATGGATTTTTCTAATCATGACCATTTGAAACTCATGGGTTGCCTTAATGTGAAAAAAATGTTATGCATAGAATTAAAAAAAAATTTAATTTAAATTCTCAAAATGTTTCCGAAATGATTAATTCTTACTAAAGACATTTTTAGAAGAGTCATTGGTGGGGAGCAAAATTAGATAAAAATTCCAAATCTATAAAAAAAAGCTTGTGGTTTCTTTTTAAAAAAGAATTATGGTTGCAATTTAATAGGAATTTATTGTTTTCAGACTTAAAATATTTTTGAGATGTCCCTAGCTTTTTGTTTTGAGTTGGTGGTAAGGAACACAGATGAATTCACTGAGATAGATTTACTAGTTAAGGATCTAGTGTTCTGTAAATCCAGGAAACTGCTTTTATGAGAGGTAAAGTTATAGATATTTCTTTCTATTCCCACTTGAGTAATATGAGATCAATTGTGTGAGCCAAAGTATATTATTCTGTTGGTAAGAAACACCAATAGGATCATATGATATATTACCAGAGGGAATTCCATATACGTGTGAATATTTTTCAGTCCAAAATAACTTTTTCTTACTTGACAAAACTTCAAAATACAATAAAGATTAATCCTATTCATACTTTTTGAGAGAAATATGCTGAAAGGTGTTTTTCTTTATTTAATCTCTTTTTTAGTAGAGAGCAAACTCTGTATAACTGTGTCCTCTTTGTACTGTTTCATAAAGTTCTATTTGAATTACAGGGCTAAATTGTGAATTCTGAATTCATATGGTTGTTTGTTTGGTGCGTTTATATGTTGCAATGTATTCCGAATTTCACTTGGCACCAGTAAATCCATCTTTTCCCCTTACCCTTCCAAAAAATGTCCTGTGATGATGCTGAGTCTGGAATGTAACTTGTTTGCATTTTCCATGGTATTAAAAAAGACCTAACTACCATAATTCACCCATGTTGCATAAATACTGAAAATATTTGCTGAAAATGTTAAACAGACTGTATGTGGCTCATCACGAAATCACAGAACTGTTCAAGTTGGAAGGGACCCCTGGAGATGATCTAGTCCAACCCCCTGCTCCAGCAGGGACACCCAGAGCCCGGGGCACAGGGTGGCAGTCAGGCGGGTTTGGAAGATCTCCGGAGAAGGAGACTCCACAACCTCCCTGGGCAGCCTGTTCTGCCAGCTCTGGCATCCTCACAGTAATTCTTTTTTCTTATGTTCAGATGGACCTTTCTGTGTTTGAGCTTGTGGCCTTTGCCTCTTGTCCTGTCACTGGGCAGCACTGAGAATAGTCTGGCTCCATCCTCTTTACACCTTCCCTCAGATATTTGTGCACACTGGTAAGATTCCCCCCACCTCAGTGGTCTCCAAGCCGAGCGGGCCCAGCTCTCTCAGCCTTTCTGTGTATGAGAGATGTTTAAGGTATGAGATGTTCATCCCTAAGGCCAGTATATGTGTTTTTTTCTCTAAAACTTCTATGCAAGATATAATTTAGTCAGGAAAAAAAATATATATTCTAGTGGGTTTTTGCACGTCTTCAACTTATTATAGCATGTGTGAGCCTGTCTGACAGCCTGCCTTTTATTCGGGAGTTCATTTAGGCATTTTTCTAACTTTAAGCATGGGATTATTTTCATCATTATTTGTCAACTAAACTTGCATTTAAGAAAATTCTGATGCCTCAGAAGACCAATTTCCAAAAACTAAGATAGTAGATATGAGTAAAACAATAATTCTTGACATCTGACAACAAAAGGGAACAAATGTTTTCTGATTTCCGTAAGGAAAAGGTGGTACTAAATCTTTTACACAATGGTTTCAGGACAAGGAAGAAGGTAGAGACCATCTGTCCAGACTTCTAGCCTGGCTGAAGGAAACTCAGCATGGACTCACAGTCTATGTCTACATCTAACGTGGAGCCAAAAGGAAGGGGAGAAATCAAAATTGAAAACTTGTTCTCAAACAAAAAAAATGAAATTGAAAATGCAGTGGAAATTGAGTGGACTGAAAGGAAACTAGCACTGAAACGAATAGTATTCCAGATACATTTAGATCTATCTGGATCTTTATAGATATATTCTCTTTATAGACATATTCCCCTATCTTGAGAGTGGATTCTGAAGTCAGCTTTGAACGTGGTAGAGAAGCAGAACATCTGACCTTGGCCACTGCCCTGCGCGCTGTTTGCAGTTCATCAGAGCTGTGGGCAAGTCAGGAGAAACAGGTGGTGCCTCAGCTGGTGCCTGGCTGGAGAAAGAAGAAGAGTCTTTTTGTTCAGTCCCGGGAACCAGCCTGATTAGCTCTTGCCGCGGCTCCTGGCACAGGTTAATGGGAAGAGGAGGGGAATCGCACACAGGGCTTCCCTGCCGCTGCTGTTGCTGCTGGAGTCCTCTCTATTGGGCCTGGGATTTTTGTGACAAAATCAAGTGCTTCAGCCAAACCAGTGTGATGGTCTCCTGGGACCTGCAATCAAAAATGCATCAGTTCTGCTGTGTAGAATTTCATGGGCAAGATGGGCAACATACATGGATTTTTGTGAAATGGCCCTAGTAAGAAAATGTGCTTGGCCAGTCTGCTATTATCTTGAGCTCTTCCTAAGTATTTCCCCACGCTGTTGCTAGTATCATTGTAAATATTGTGGAAAATACAACTATTTTCTTCCACACGACCTCAATAGAGTCATCAAGAGTGTAAATAGAAAATACAAAAAAACCCTACTTTATCTCTGTATTTATTGTGATCTGAATCCTGTTGCCAGAGACATATTTATATAAATCGTAATTAATGAACATTTACCATGTTTATCTTTCAAAATGTGGAGAAATAGATTTTGTTCATTTTTTTTAATGTTCAAAATATCATTTTAGCTGTATTCAACAAGCTTCTGTGTGGTAGATGAGGTACTTCAGCTGAACTGGATTTTCACAAATTGAAAATACACAGGAAATGACACTCTTAAGAATACAAATGTCTTTGCAGCCTTTTTTATGACAAACATAAATCTTAGAGTTGTTACAATCTTAAAAGAGATCAAGGGAAAAATTACATGACTTTACTTCTTTTGTGAGGAAATGAATATTTTTTGTTGGTCCATGAAGGAAAACTGCTTTTAGCAAAATAGTTATGTATTTTATGATACAGGTACTATGACATAATTCTAGAGCATTGTTTCTTATTCTTGAAAAGGATGAAAAACTTCATGACCTGAGAGCCTTCTTTGACTTTGTCTGGTTTGATTTAGTCCCAGATGTCAGAAAAGTCATTTGTGCTGTTGGCAGCTTCCTACAGCAACTGTAGTGGTGCTTTTATTTTTTCAGCAATGTACAGAGCATGCCAAAAAACATATAATCTGATTTTGATAAGACCAGAAGTTAAATCCGCATAACAGGAACTCAGTGCATATTCACTTAGTAACCAACAGTCTCACAACGGCAGCAGCTCAACAGGCAGCCAAACACAGTAGTGGGTAGTCAGTATGATGAACAGACTAGAGTTGGGGTAATTATTTTTGATTCTTTAAATTAGTTTTTTCAATAATGAACTTGCACCTCTTTCTCTTTGCTCTTGGTCTCATATTCTATAATTTAGAATTCTCCTAATACTAAGAAAAATACTTCCTCTGCGATGTTTCATGGGGAAACCTCTTTCAGCTCTTCAGGAAATCAGGGAGATGGCAGAGCGAGCAATTGGGGTAGTCCATCTGCAGTGCTGCAAGGATGAATCCACACATTTTAGTAATTTGTCCAGAATCCTTTTCATACTAGATGAAAACTGAAAAGAACATTTTTATGTTTAAAATACTCTGCTCTATTGTTCCTTGAGAAAACTAGACATTGAAGATAATTTAAGAAAAACTCTGGGATTATGGAAATTTTTAGGGAAGCTGGGGCTCACTGTCTAGATTAATTCTTCTGAAATCCTGGAATATCCAAAGATAGGCAGTACTCTCCAGGCACTTGATGCCATGCTAAGAACTGTGCTAATGCTGATGCTAGTGCTAATCTTGAGACCTGACCTCAGCAAGGCTTGCAGTAGTCTCCAGGTGACAAAGATCACTCATGATTTACTGACATGTGTGCATGATATGTGAAATGTCAGTAAGTCTGAGTTGATTTTTTTTTTTAATAAGCCTGGGAATCATGCAAAGAAACTGTTTGTTACAGTTGTTTGCTCAGTCCAGGAGCTGGTTAGCTGTGTCATTGCAATTTGTGATGCTTTGCTCCTTCATGCAATCTGGTGCTCCCTAATGAGCCTGATCTTTGAGCAGCAGACTTTGATTTGTGGTAAAACCTGTAGAAACCAGTTAGTGCAATTTCACAGAAGTTTCTGACTTCTTTGTGTCCAGTTCTGTAGTAATTTATAAATTCTCTGAGATCTGTAGTTTTCATTTATTTTTTCACAGCTTCCCTTCCCCTGCTCTGAATTATTAATGCTCAATGCAATGTACCTTGAAAAGCTTTTATAAACTTTTTTTTTTTTTTTCCTGTTAGCTCTGCAGCTGTCAACTCCTTAATAATTTCTGGGCATCTTTGTTGCTTTTCGTGTTTCCAGTGACATTTCTCTTTTAGGCTGTTTCCACAAAAGGCCTACATCATCTGTGCTCACTTTTTTTCAGAGCAGTTCTTGGCCATCTTCTGTTGATATTCTACAGTCTTTTGAATAGTTATCCATCCCTCAAACCTATAATACCATGTTTGTTTATTCATCAGGTCAGGTCAGGTCAGGTCAGGTCAGGTGATTTAGTGAAGCTCACACGTGATGAGACATTTATTTTCCGTTGTCCCAGTGCTGGATTAAGGTTATCCAACACTGTGACAAAAGCAATTATTGACTCATCTGCCTCTTGTTCAGGAGCCTAATTTGTTTCTGATCTAGAATTACATTTCAACATGGCATGAAATACTTGCTGAGTTCTTCATCGGAGCACTGGGGGAAAATGCTGTTCTAAACAAGGCCTCTTCTGGTGCTTCATGAGCAGGGGTGATGGATATGCTACCACCTTGCTGCCGGTACCAGATGATGGCAGAGCTGTTGGTGATAGCCATGGTGTCCACCTCTTCAACACCCCCAACAACTTCATGGTTAACCCTGTTGTTTGACCACAGCAGCATGATGTATAAGCCGGGGTTAGGTTGCTGGAAGGCATTAACATCATTTTAAGCCTCTCTACCTTAACCTTAGCCTTAGGTTATATGGAAGGCTGGATTTTACTATGTTTTGTTTCAGTAACCTCTGCAGATGAGAGTTCTGGATCAAGGTTGCTTGGATGAATGAGAACCTGCTTATTGCAGTTGATACATAGTCTGTGACCATATAACTCTTGGCTGGTAATCAGTCAAGAATAACTAATGCCCCAGCTCTCAGATCATTTTCTTTGTTTTGCATTCGGCCAGCTGAATGCTCACCTTCCTTCAGCATCACAGGGTGAAATTCTGGGAAAACATAAATGCTGACGAGCAATGTGTTTGTTCTGTGTTCTACGGGGAATAACACGAACAGAGGGAGATTATAGATAGTAAAAATAAATATAGTTTAAATATAGTTTTAGAGGTAATTATCTTGTGTTTTTTTCTCTCCAACTTTCAGTTTAAAAGTATATTTAATACTGTCAGGTGGTTTAGTGAAAAGACTCAAAAAATAGGGAGATATAAAGCTAACTAGCTTTTACCTGTAAATGGGATGGTCTGGTCTGTGTGGAGCTGGTCCACACACACATATGCATTTGCCCAGTGCAAATCTTCATAGTGCATAAGGGAATAAAGGGCTAAAGTCCACCTTCAGCTAACTTATAATGAAGGAATGGATTTGTTTAACATCAATAAAACATTGAGAAGAAAGCATGCGTAGTCAGGAAAAAGAGTTTTTAAAGACTGTAGAAAATTATGTGAAACCTTTAAGCATGATGGTAATTTTCCAAACCTAATTCAGTTTATGTCTTGTATAACTAGATTTGTCTCTTCAATCACACACACACAAAAATGTTCCTAGTTACATAGCCTTTTTCAGCAGTCAGAGGAACACTGCTTGGGAATGAAATCGTTTAAGTCCCCAGTAGAGAGAAAAAAGGGATACTGTGAGTGCTATCCTTCCAAACAGGGGTTATTTATTGCCTCTTTTATGGAATTCGTACCACACCAGAATTTAGATGAGTTTGTATACTGTATACAATACACAGTGACTTGAAGCTAGATGGTTATGAAAGAAACGACACTTGTGCAACTGTGGTGCCAGTTTTTCATGGCTGAATATTATGCATGCCCATGTGAAGAATTAGTGATGTAAGACTTCAGTCTTCAGCACATAGATATTTAAAGAATATACTTATTTACAAAGGAATTGGTTTGTGAAAATTTATGATAGCCATGTTAATTGAAATGTGGTTTCTTTTATTTGAAAATAACTTTTACTGTATATATCTTCTTGTTGTTATTGCCAATTTTTGGAAGTGAAATATATGAAAATATTGGTTTGGTATTCATTAATGGTATTACTAGCTTCTGATATGATCCCCAAAGATGAGATTATTGGGGATGGAAACTGTTTTCATAATCAAAACTAGGGGCAGCTGGCAGTTGTTTAAGCCAATTACTTTACAATAGCTTTGGTTATTAATACGTCAGAAATCTTGCTTGTGGTTATTAAATATTAACCTTTTGAATAGTCTCTCAAGAATAGTTTTGAATTAGTAATTAGGGGCTCATTTCTGCATTTCTTGTAGTAAATTTGAAAAGCACTAGAGAGAGATTTTGAAAGAGATTCAGTTTGTTCCTGCTGATTGTAAAATCAAGGTCGAAATTGTCCACAGAGAATTTTCAGTTTTTCAGTTTCATTAATGTTGCACTGTTAGCTCTTTGCACTTTGTTTATGTAGGATTGGATATCATGTTATGATAACAGAGTTACTGGATGTTATAAATAAAATATTTGTTTGAGATTTAGAGTCTTTTTCTATCACGCTTCATAGAATCATAGAACCATAGAATGCCCAAGGTTGGAAGGGACCTCAGAGGTCATCGAGTCCAACCCCCCTGCACACGCA
>JAVCKT010081982.1:0-14823 GCA_032273925.1 Rhynchotus rufescens
AAAAAAAAATTAAAATTAAAAAAAACTTTTTTTTTTTTTTTTTTTTTTTTTTTTTTTTTGCTAGCAGGGCAGTAACACCCACAGCTCTGTATGCTAACTGCTGCAGATGCAGACCAGGGCTGTAGCACCCAAACCCGTTCAAACATACTGAGCTAACGACCTGGAGGCAAACACAAGGCCATGACCCTTATTGGTCCGTCTAGGGATGTCCATCTGTTCCACATAACATTGTGTCAGTTTAGCCAAAAGATGATGAATAATCTTAACACATCCTTTCGAGCAAAGTGGATTAAAAAAAAAAAAAAAAAGAAAAAGGGAAAGCTAAACACACAAAAAAGCCCAAATGAGTAAATGCAGTATTATCAAATCAAGTTATCAGGTGGTGATGTCAGCTAAATCTTGCATTTGGCTTGCAGATCTTGTCTGCTGTCCCATGAGCATCAAATCTTGGGGGAATCTGGCTGTAGGCAAGCTGGACCATAATGGCGAAGACAGAAAGCAGAAGTGATCTGAGCACAGAGCACGTCAAACCATTGAAGGCTCCTCCAAAGTTTCACTAGTGGAGACACATGGGAAAAAAACATGCTGAAACAGAATTCTGTTCATTCTTTTTAAAGGAAAATAGAGTGAGCAGAAACTCAGCCTCCAGGAGTAATCATTTTGGAGCAATTTCATGCATCACTACTGGCTCGGATCTCTTGTCTCAGCTGACTCTTTGCCTCCAGATTTGCAAGTAAGCTTGTATTTTGGAAAGTTCTGCTAGGAAACTGTTCAAACTGCGAGCTGCAGAGGAGTTGCTATTCCTCTACAAAACCTGAAAAATGAGGTGTTTTGACAGCCAAACATTGAAATCTAAAGTGCAAAATGCTTCTGAAGAGAATGCTTTAGTACGCTATTACTAAGCTAAAGAAGGAAGCAGCTACTTGATGCTGAAAATAACACAAATATCATTACAGTCTTTTAATGCAAAGAGGAAATAGAAAAATTTAAGGAACCAATCGATAAAAATTCCACATTGGCTGACCTATTGGACATAATTTTTGTATTAAAATACATATATTTGTATTGAGCATTTTTTAATGGAGTCTTCAAGAAGAAAAATAATAAACAGTGAGACAAGTACCCGAGTCCTTTTTTGAGTAGCTACAACTAGATAAGCCTGGAAGATGGACAAATAGTACACAGACAGACTAGACAGATAGATCTAGTAGCGATGCTATCATGGAATCAACTAATGAATCAGATTTAGTTGAAGCAATTTTATGATCTAAACTATCACAACTAGAGTACTGTGGGAAAAAATAAGAAAAATACTTTCTTTTGATCTTGATACTGATCTTACGAAAAGAAATTAAAGTCCAAACGTTTTACCAGACATCTTCCTTTCTAAGAACTAAATCATATAGCCACAGAGACCGATGTAAAATCTAAGAGGTGACCTTGATGAGTCCCTAGAGCAACAACCTTGTGAGGTAAACTTAGGGTTGCTGATTGCGACTCAGAGATTTCCTTGCATGCACTATACACTTAATGTAAAGCCATCACATGGTTTCTATTTTGACACAGTATATTTTTAATTATCGACCAAGTACCCTCAGCTAGTAACTGGTGCTTTAAAACATGACTATATCTAAATAAAGGAATGACAAGCATTTGTGAGAAACACCAGAAAGAAAGATATGGTAACAATTAGTATTAGGTTCAACTTTCACCTATGCATCTGTCTTTAACGCATATAATCTGTCCCTCCGTTCCCTCACCATTCTTCCCCTAGGGCTATAAAATCCAAATACAGTTTTCCAGATGAGACATGGAGGTGCAAAGGGATTCAGAGGCTTGTTCAAGAACATGCTCGGAGTTCGGATTCAACCCGTTTCTCCCAGTTTTGGGGGCTCCCTCCCTAGTTGCTGAGGTAAGCCGGGAGCATACTGAGCCAGGAAACTACATGCCAGTCAGCCTCACCTCCATCCCTGGAAAGATGATGGAGCAGCTAATCCTAGAGAGCATTTATAGGCATGTCAAGGAGCAGGAGGTATCAGTAGTAGTTAGCATCGATTCACCAAGGGGAAGTCATGTTTGACGAACCTGACCGCTTTCTATGTTGGGATAACTGGCTGGTTGGACAAGGGGAGAGCCATGGATGTTGTCGACCTTGACTTCAGCAATGCTTTTGACACTGTCTCCCATAATATTCTCATAGGAAGCTCTGGAAGTAAGGACTGGAAAGGTAGACAGTGAGATGGATTGACAACTGGCTGGATCACAGAGCTCAGAAGATGGTTATAAATGGGGCCGAGTCCAGTTGGAGGCCGGTGGTGTCCCCCAGGGGTCAGTATTGGGCCCGATGCTGTTCAACTTGTTCATCAATGACTTGGATGAGGGCACTGAGTGCACCCTGAGCAAGACTGTGGATGACACCAAGCTGGGTGGAGTGGCCGACACTCCAGAGGGCTGTGCTGCCATCCAGAGGGATCTGGACAGGCTGCTGAGTTGCGCAGAGAGGAACTTCATGAGGTTCAATAAAGTGCGGAGTCCTGCACTTAGGGAGGAATAACCCCAGGCACCAGTACAGATTAGGGGTCGACCTGCTGAAGAGCATCTCCATAGAGTCCTGGGAGTCTTGGTTGCCAAAAAGTTAACCATGAGCCAGCAGTGTGCCCTCATGGCCAAGAAGGTCAACGGGATCCTGGCCTGCATCAGCAGGAGTGTTGCCAGCAGGTCAAGGGAGGGGATTCTGCCCCTCTACTCAGCTCTGGCAAGGCCGCACCTGGAATACTGTGTGCAGTTCTGGGCTCCCCAGTACAAGAGGGATGTGGAATTTCTAGAGAGGGTGCAGCAGAGAGCAACCAAGATGATTAAGGGAGTGGAGTATCTATGGTATGAGGAGAAACTGAGTGAGTTGGGCCTGTTTAGCCTGGAGAAGAGAAGGCTGAGAGGGGATCTGATTAATACGTGTAAGTTCATGAAGAGCGAATGTAGGCAGGAGGGGGCCAAGCTCTTCTCAGTGGTGGCCAATGATAGGATAAGGGGTAATGGATATAAGTTGAAACACAGAAAGTTCCATCTGCATGTGAGGAAGAACTTTTTTCCTGTGAGGGTGCCAGAGTCCTGGAACAGGCTGCCCAGGGAGGTTGTGGAGTCTCCTTCTCTGGAGGTCTTCAAAACCCACCCCATGTCACCCGATGTGTTCTCTAGAGGTCCCTTCCAACTCTAATGATTCTGTGATTCTGCGAGGTACTCTTCCAGCAAAAGCTACAAGCAAAACACTGATATATTAATTACTACGCATGCTGAAATGTCCCAGGTCTGGCTTATATGCTGGAATGTTGGAAAAATACTGGATACCAGCTTCTTTCCTATAATCAGGAGACTACTACTGAACATATATTAGACATCAGAACAGTGATTAATTCAGGAGGAAAAGGCAATGTTGTATTGACTAATACCATTGCTGTCTGGAGGACTTTTTTAGCTACAAAACCTAGGTTGTTTAGAAAAAAATAAGAAAGGATTAATCAGAAAAGTTCTGCATAAAAAGGACGATGCTACAAGCTTCACATCTGCAGACACAGAGTACACAGTTGATTCAATTCATATTTTTAAAGATGTCTGAGATTTTTGTGCAGCCAAATATTAGAACCAAGTTTGTGTGAAATTTCTGTTGCTGTTTCCTCATAAGTTGTAATTACATTTCCGTAAAACATAAAAAAGGATAAATGCCAACAGTGAGATAGATCTCAGAGATCTTTAATAACAACTCAGTAATCATCAGAACAGTGGAGAAAGAAGTAACTTGGTCTAAATCTTCAGAAGGTTATTCAAAAGTGAGAAAAACGAAGTGATTAACGACAGCACCTTACCCACATCTTATAAACTATTTATACCACCCTTGTCACAGAATGACTTACTTCAGGGTATTCCAATATTATGTAAGGTAAAGCGAAAACATCACGTGATATCATATAGTTGGATAGGGATACTACTGGGTAGACAAAGTGAAGGGAGAATGATTATGATAATAAAAGATGGGAAAAAAGAAAGTGTTGCACTGGGAAGCATGAGCTGGACTATTTGTATATACTTATTTCAACTACTGAATGAAATAAGAGGAACTGTATCACATCACTTTTGCTGAAGATCCAAGCTAACAAATCTGCACTTCAATAACTATGCACCAAAAGTGCTGTTTTCCCTCAACTTTTCATCAAAGCTTTCCAAACAGTTTCACCTGCCCTCTGACAAGCATCATAGCTGCTACCACAAAAAGATATATCCCTGTATCACCTAAGAACAACAGAGAATGGAAAACAGGTAGCCTTGCATACTGGAGCAGTATTTGTGAGACAGTAGTTCAAATAGAAATTTAGTCAAAACTGCATATTTTAATTTTAAAATTTGTTATTAAAATACAGCTTATTAAACTTCTTAGGACTGAACACTACTTCTACCGTATAAAATAATAATTTACTTATCTAAAAAGGTTTGGAATAATGTCAACAATGAGTTTTACATTGGTCGAGTAGATTTCTGTGTTTAGATATGCATAAATATTTAGGGGAAGCACAATTTTTGCATTTCATGTACTGCATTAGAAGTTTGGATTATAACCATCTGCTTTTTATCCAGAGAGCAACTTTCTTGGAGTCCTACATTCTTTTCTACCTGATCATGAATGGTTGCAAACCTCCTATTCTTCTTCTGCAGACTGTTTTATAGCAAAAGACTCCCCAGCCTAGTGGGGCTTCAGGCATGCCGCAAAAACAAGAAAGCTCCATTTGGTTTATTCGTATGCTGCCGTGATACAGACAGACTTCCGTTCTACCTTCCCCTTTCTCAGGAAGTCTGGATGAATGTCTGTTAGAAAATACCAACAGCTAACAATTGCTCATAAATGTGAATGATAACATATACACGTCTGTGAACTTTTTTAATCAAAGGGACCAAAACAATTATAAAAGCTATCATTAATTTTATGATGATTTTCCTTTGTTTCACTAACTCTTATGTAACCTCTATTTGCTTTTCTCTTTCTTCATGCCTTTCTTGTACAATATACCTGCATATCAGTCAAAAAGTATGGCATTCTCTGGATATACTTGCATATATTCCACTCACAACTATTTGGATATGGTCTCATACATATTTTAATAAGATGAGTCTGAACAAAAACCTGACTCTGTAGATTTGTTACACTGTTGTTGGTTAAATGTTACATTTTCTCATCCTCTGCCTGAAATGAGGTAATATCTGATCTCTGTCACAATGGTGGCTAGGGAGGAGCAGTGTGTTTTCTTGCATGATCATAACCTGTAAGAGTTCACTTTGAACACTACTAGAAAAATGGGTATAAATGCCTTCAAAATATTCACTGAATGAGCTATAGAGATACATATTTAATCATGAGGCAGCAGTGTGCCCTCGTGGCCAAGAAGGCCGATGGGATCCTGGCCTTCATCAGGAGGAGTGTTGCTAGCAAGTCAAGGGAGGGGATCCTGCCCCTCTACTCAGCTCTGGTGAGGCCCCACCTGCAGCATTGTGTGCAGTTCTGGGCGCCCCAGTATAAGAGGGATGTGGAGCTTCTAGAGAGGGTCCAGCGGAGAGCAACTAAAATGATTAAGGGACTGGAACATCTCTCGTATGAGGAGAAACTGAGCAAGCTAGGCCTGTTTAGCCTGGAGAAGAGAGAGGGGATCTGATCAACATGTATAAGTACCTGAAGGGTGAATGTAGGCAAGAGGGGGCCAAACTCTTCTTGTGATGGCCAGTGAGAGGACAAGGGGTAATGGGTGTAAGTTGAAACACTGGAAGTTCCATCTCCATGTGAGGAAGAACTTCTTGACTGTGGCAGAGCCCTAGAACAGGCTGTCCAGGGAGGCTGTGGATTCTCCTTCTCTGGAGGTCTTCAAAACCCGCCTGGATGCTGCCCTCAGCCACATGATCTAGGTGTCCCTGCTGGAGCAGGAAGGTGGGACTAGATGATCTCTACAGGTCCCTTCCAACCTTGAACATTCTGTGATTCTGTGTCTGTGCTGGAGCAGGGAGTTGGACTAGATGTTCCCTTGAGGTCCCTGCCGTCCTCAAGCATTTGGTGATTGCATGTGATTCTCTGGTTTCGGCACACTGGACATGGACTTCCTAACATCCTTGGCATGGCCAAGGGTGCTTTTCTTTTTCTGTGGTGGCCTTTTTCCCTCCTTCCAAGACACGGCTGCCAAGATAGGCATTGTGAAAAGAAGCAATGCCCAAAAGTCTGACCACAGGCACGAGATTATGTGATTCTCTGTCCCTCTGTGTGGCAAGGCACCTGAGTGGAAAAAAAGAGGGTGCCTACGGTCTGCTGAAGCCAACCCTAGTTTCAGCAGTATGCTTTCTTGGAAAGGCGTACTTAGGGGACTGTTGAGTACTCAAGAAAAGGTCTTAAGAGCCTGATGCACATAAGAGGGAAGTGCCTTCTATCAGGCTTCTCTTACTAGTGTGACTACATGTGAGGCTTGCGGGTGCAAGCATCCAGAGAGGTGAAGGGGAAGATGCTGGTCTCAGAAAGGGGGAGAAGGAGAGCAGGGAAGAAGAGCCCCCAAGCTTCCCTTTCTCTGCCAGTGCAGGTCCAAGCTAACAAAGGAATCTAAGACTGCAAGAGCAAATATGAAACAAGGAGAACGAGCAGCCCACGAGAGATGAGTGTGCACAAGAGCAGAGGGACGAGCGGGCCGAGGCCACTCAGGAGCACCTCTGTGTGTGCCCGTGTGTGTCCCCGACAGAGCGTGCACTGGAGCATGTCGTGGGCTCCTGCTGCCCTGTGACATCACGGCAGGCTTCGTGCCACCTCCCGGCTGTGTGTGAGGTCACAGGCGGCCAGCCCTTATAGGCGCAGGACCGGGGCCGCCCTCAGCCCGCTGCTCGGAGCTCAACACGGTCTCACGACTAGTTGTGCTTAGCGGGTTTGCTCCTTTTGGGGCGCTTGGTGTCTTTTTGCCTGCTCAGGTGAAAAGGCTGTGTGTGTGCAAGGAAGCGAGACAAGATCTTATTCCTTGCAGCAATGGCCAGGAGGCAGCCCCAGCCACGGCAAGGGTGTCGCCGGGTGGCACGGACAGTTCCTGCGGAGCCGGATGCCCAGGTGGTGCAGAGGGCCGAGGTGTCTGCGGCTGTCGTCAACGTGGCCAGGAAGGTGCACGCGAGCACCAGTGAGCGCGCCAGGGGCAATGCTGGTGAGTGTGGCATTGCCCAGTCTCCCTGGGAAGCCCTCACGTGCCCATCCCTCGGCTGCGCTGGTGCTCCGTGTCAAACGTGGAGCGGATCCATGTGTGCTTCTCCCCAACCTGGCTTGCGCAGGCCTTGGTGCCGGGCACAAATGCCAGAAGCATGGTCACAGGGAGGGTTTAGAGCAGGCACGCGACCCCGCTGCAGTGACCTACCACTTGCATGCTCTTCAGTTGCTCTGTAGCCATGGCACGCACTGCTGAAGCCGGCCCGGCCGAGCTGTGGTGGCAGTGCCTGCAGGGGACGGCTCCTCAGCTCCCCGATGTGTCCTGCTGCGAGGCACGGCCTTGGCACGGCCCCGGCACAGCCCCTACACAAGGCGTCATTGAGTGGGGCTCAGTGCGTGTCTCCCATGCAGAGCTGAAAGGCCTGGGGATCCTGTGGGAGGCCCCACACGGAGGGGACCACCCTTGCCACTCTTCTTTCTTTCCCAGGGATCTTCCACCGTATCACCAGCTGCCTGGCGATGATTATTATCTTAATAAGGAGACTCTCTGGCACCTGTGTCTCCACCATGTGAGTATGTCCCCTGGCCCATCCCACCGGAAAATCCTGTATGTGTCCCTCATCTCTGAGGGGACATCTTTGGTTTAATAGCCAAAGAGAAATCAAGCACACTGCACGGGCTCTTTTCTGTCTTCACTGGGGACATCGGCCCGCTTTCCCGGGGACACCTGTATGCTTTCCCAGATGCTTGTCCTGGCTCTTGTGGAGTTGCTCTTGCAGCCCTTTCCTGCACGATGGCCTGCCAGGCTCGCCAGCCGTGCCACTTTCCTTTTGTAATAACAGTCCTCCCTCTTTTGTAGGAAAAAGATACCCCTGAGGAATAAGGTGTTTTGGAAAGCCCTTTTCTGGATCTGTGCTGGCATTGGTGAGTATTTGTGAGCACAGAGGTACCAGCAGGAAGCAGCAGAGCGCTGCTGGAGGCCCAGGAGAGCCCCTGGGGCACCGTCCTGCTGCCCTTTGCTGCACTTCAGGGAGCTGCAGAGGTGCTCTCTACAGCGGGATCCCACTAGCCTAGTAACCCCGCTGTTTCTTGCTGCTATGAATTACAGTGAGTGGTTACTGCATAATGATGCTGCCAGCCTGGACTCTGCCAAGAAAAGAGGCACCAGAGGCAGCGTCGCGTGTCGCAGGACAGGTAACGCCTGCAAAGGACAGGGGATGGCACGGGTTGCATACATCCCCGCATACTGCCATGCCCTGCAGCGGGAAGCTCAACCGAGCGCCCTTTGGCCAGAGGGAAGGAGCAAGTTGTGCTGGGCTTCCTGGAGCGGCGTCTGTGGGAAGCCCTGGCACTTGTGGTAGCGCCTATGCTCATGGCAAGCTCTTGCCTTTCAGGGCTTCCTGGGATGGTTCGTGGCGGACGTGAACGCTAAAAAGTGAGACAGCATCTGGCTGGGGACTCATTTCACAGCATAGTGTCAGCTAGGCATGTGCTACTTGCACGTCCTCCTTGTGTGGGCCTTTGGCTAAAGCTGGCGGGGGAAGGGAAGGCACTGCCCCAACGGGCAGAGCAAAAGGCGCCCAAGCACCAGGAGCTCTCCTCTCCTCTGGGCTTAGAGGCTCTACGTAGGGGATGGGCAGCTCTCAAACAGAAGTTTCTCGCTCTCTGCAGGGACTTGAGGCATTTGCTGGCTGAACAAGCCAATCAGATGGAGCTGCTCAAGGGGCAGCTTTTGCGCCTGAATGCTGAGATGAGCAGTATGAAGGAGGTGAGGCTCCATTTGGAGAAGGACACCTTGGCTGAACGGGCGCACTGACAAGACACTTGTCGCGGTTGTTGGTGCTTTCTTCTCCCTTGCCGGAGCCTCCCTGCCTTTCGCAGGGGCTTGTTGGTGGACGTTGTGTGCCAGGGAGTCCCTTCTGCTCAGCAGCTTAACACTAGGCTCCTTCTGGGAGCACAGGATTCCTGACAGGCTTTGCCTGCAATGCCAGGACCTCAGGTAGCTCTGGTGTGGCCCCCGCAGCAGGCCTGGGGCACACTGGAGGAGGACTTTGTGGGAGCTGCAGGCGGTGTCAGGGCCGGAGCCCATCTCCAGGCTGAGCTCGAGGGTGGGGAGGGTGGAGAGCGAGGTGTGCGACCTGCCCCATGGCCCTCCTCTGCCTGTGCACACGGATGGTCTTTCTCCACGCTCCGCACGTGCTAGAATGGAGCCTTTCAGGACCTTGCACAAGGTGGCTCTTGCATTTTCTGAGCCAGGCTCTTGCCCTCCGTCTGTGCTAGGTCTAGGAGCCCTGCTAGCTGCCTGCTGAGGTGGTCATTTCCTGTGTCTGTTTGTGTCTTTGTCAGGAAGTGCAGCAAATGAGAGAGACCCTGCTTGATGAAAGCTACGTGCAGCGCTCTGACTGGGCTCTGAAGAGCTCAGGTGAGGATGCAGGCAGACAAGTCTCCCCGTGCTGTGCTTGTGTCCCTAGGGAGGCTGCGTGGCAGCCCCTGCTCACCAAGGCTGCGGGACATGAAAGGACACATGGGGATCCACGAGCAAGGCCGTGGCAGAGGGGCTGTCTCTGACCCACAGCCACTTCTGCCCGGGGGCTCTGCCACCTCAGAGGTGCCTCTGGCACTGCCCTGTTGGGTTCTTGTGCTGACGCAGGGGTTCTCTTCCTCTCCCCTGAGCATTCCCGTCGACCCAAAGGGAAAGGCGGCACTGGGCTGTGCTGCGCACACAGCACGCCCTCTGCTTGGCCTCCAGCTGGCGGGCAGTGTTGGAAATGCCCTGGAAGTGGCCAGGCTGTGGCAGCTCGCAGGCAGCGACTCCGTCTCCTTTTCAGGTGCTGCCATTGATGTGCAGAGAACTTCCGCCACTTACACCTGGGGCGAGCGTTGGCTCTGCAAGGTCTTTTGGATGCTCTGTGCTGCAAACCCACCAGATACCATTTTGCAGGTACCGTAGCAGAAATCCTCTGTGTGTATGGCTTTCGTTCTGTCCCCTCTGGGATGTAGGGGAAAAGGGCAGGGCACCTCCCCTCTGCTCAGAACTGCAGCTCCTGTGCCCAGCAGTGATTCCTCACCCCCAAGGCTTTTACTTGCTAGAAAGCAGCGGCTCCCTTACGAGTGGGACTCCAAGGAAGTACACTGAGGGGCCGCACCCTGTCCATGATCCCCGCAAATCCTTCAGGCAGCATTTTGCAGGTATCCAAAGAGAACAGTGAGGGCAAGGAGTCTGTCCTTCAAGGTCCATTTGGTGGCACCAAACTCTGCTGTGCAGGTAGAGATGTTTGGGCAGGGCCCTGAGGCAGGCGTGGCATGGCTGATCTCACAGATCCAACAGGTCTTCCTTCCTGCAATCATTTGGTGCGGCCTCTCGAGCTGCTGCAGGAGGCCTCTGCATCTCTGCCCTGCCTCCCGCGTGCTCTTCATTTTGGAGCAGAAATGCAACACGTAGGCAGAGGGCTGCGTGCGCTTCCAGTTCCTCTAGCACTGATGCTGTCCCCATCACACCCTCTGCATTTCTTGCTGTTCTCTTCTGCTTGCAGCCTGACGTGACACTTGGACAGTGCTGGGCCTTCCAAGGCTCCCAGGGGCACGTGGTCATTCAGCTGCCCGCCCGCATCTGGCCAGCTGCTGTCACTCTGCAGCACATTTACAAGGCTGTCTCGCCAAGCGGCATGGTCAGAAGCGCCCCCCGAGATTTCACTGTTTCTGTAAGTCTCTGCCTCTTGGGCTATGGTGGTGGGGAAAAAGAAATGCCATGGAGAGAGGAGGCATTCCCTTGTTGTGCATGCTGCCCCGTTTGGGCCTTGGCGTTCTGAGGCTCATGCTGGTGCTCTGTCTTGAAGGGAGTGCAAAAGGAGGGCGAAGAAGAAACTCTCCTTGGTTCCTTCACATACGATGTGGAAAAAGAGGCCATTCAGACCTTCCCTCTGAAGGTAGAGGAAGCGCGTGTGGGCAAGGGCCAGGCAGAAGGAAGGTTTCCCCTCAGGCCTGTGGCACAAAGAGCATCATGAGTCAGAATGCCAGGTGGGGATGGTCAGAGAGACTTGCTGTGCACAGGGCCAGGGCTGGCAGAGGGAAAGCCGTGGCTTGTAGTGTCGCTCTTTGCGCCCCACCAAGCGTGTTTCTTCTTGCCATGTTTTCTTTACAGCAGAAGCTCTCCAGAGCCTTTCAGTACCTAAAGCTGGAGGTGCAGAGCAACTGGGGAAATGCGGAGTACACCTGCATATACCACGTGCAGGTTCACGGGAAGGTGGCCAGACAGACATGGTCCCAAGATGCCGAGGCCATGGGGAGAGCTGCTCTCAATAACCAATAAAACGATGCAAACATGAGGAGGCTGGCCTACGTAGATTCCACTGTGATTGCGGCAGAAGAGTAGGAGTGCCAACTTGACTGCGGCAGGAGAGGCCTGGAGTAGGTCTAGGAGGTGCTGCACTGTCGCACTTTTCACTGGAACCTCTTAGAGGATCCTGTGGGGATTGGGGTTGCTCCCTGATCCAAGGAGAGGGCTGCCTGCCTCATGACACTTGACACTACTTGCCTGTATATGAGCTTCCTAAGACCAAAGCAGTGCAAACGCCGACCCCTAAACCATGCAGTGTGCACACGCGCTCACTACCTGGCCATAGAGTTCCATTCTCAGCCATGGAGTCCCTTCTCCTGGCCAGGTTTCACTGGGCTCCTTCTGGGAGCAGTGGACTCCCGAGAGGCCTCGCCTGCTCTGCCGGTGCCTCGAATAGCTCTGGCCCGGCTCCTGCGGCAACAAAGGGCATTCCCTTCCTGCAGCAGGACTCTTCAGCAGCTGTGGCTCCTCCTTGTCTCCAACCTGCCCCACAAGGCTGTGTGTTTAAACATCTGGGTAAGGTCATCTGGGAAGTGGCCTGCTTTTACAGCAAAACAGAAAGCAAGCACAGCACAAGGACTAGTTTCTGCCTTCACTTGGGGTATCTGGCTGCTTGCCTCACTTGATTATCAGCCCTCTTCGGAAGGAGCTCTTGGGGCTCTTTCTTGCGGCAAGCTCTGCCTGGGTAGTGAACACCGCTGGCAAAAGCCACGTCCACCCAGGAAAGCAAAGTTACCAGCTGAACAGAAAACAGGCTGCCACATTCACCCGATGCACACAGGCCTATCTGCACCTTGCGTCTGCAGTGACACAGGAAGGTGGGCTAGGAGCGCTTGCCAAGCCTCTGGTCTTGGGGACAGTGCTGTAAAACGCCTGTGTCTGACTACACGAAAGGGAGGAAGTCATTTGTTGAAGACGTTCCTGAAGTCGCTCCTTTGTTGATCCTTGCAAAGCGTGCCCAGAAAAAGGCTCTACGGTTTGGGCATACAGGGGCACTTCCACAGCCATGGCCTTGGAGGAGGGTACCAGGCACATGCGCGCGGATTTGCAAGTCCTGGTTGGTAACAAGTTAGCCAGGAGGCAGCCGTGTTCCCTTGTGGCTAAGAAGGCCAAGGGCATCCTGGCCTGCCTGAGGAGAAGTGTCACCAGCAGGGGAGGGGGGGATAGAGGGGATCCTCCCGTTATAATCAGCTCTGCTGAGGCCACCCCTGCAATCTCGTGAGCAGTTCTGCGCTCCCCAGTGCGAGAGGGATGTGCAAGTCTGAGAGAGGGTCCAGCGTAAAGCGGCAAAGATGATTAAGGGACTCGAGCATCTCCTGTCTGAGAAAAGACTAAGTGAGCTAGGCCTGTTGGGCCTGGAGAAGAGAAGATTGAGAGGCCATCTGATCAACATCCACAAGTACCTGAGGGCAGAATGTAAGAGGATGGGGCTAAACTCTTCTCAGTGGTGGCCAGTGAGAGGACAAGGGGGCACAAAGTGGGGAAAAATTGAAGCACAGGAAGGTGCCTGTCCATATGCGGAAGAACTCCTTTCCTGGTCGGACAGCAGAGCACTGGAATAGGCTGCCCAGAAAGGTTGTAGAATCTGCATCTTTGCAGAGCTTCCCAACCCGCTCGGATGCGACTCTCTGCAACGTGCTCTAGGTGGCCTTCTTGCCCTCGTAACCAAGAGGGCCAATGGGATCCTCGCCTGCATCAGGATGAGTGTTGCCAGCAGGTCAAGGGAGGGGATCCTACCCCTCTACTCAGCTCTGGTGAGGCCAGAGTTCTGGGCCCCCCAGGATAAGAGGGACGTGGAGCTTCTAGAGAGGGTCCAGCGGAGAGCGACAAAGATGATTAAGGGACTGGAACACCTCTCGTATGAGGAGGGACTGATTGAGTTGGGCCTGTTTAGCTTGGAGAAGAGAAGGCTGAGAGGGGATCTGATTAACATGCATAAGTACATGAATGGAGAATGTAGGGAGGAAGGGGCCAAGCTCTTCTCATTGGTGGCCAGTGACAGGACAAGAGGAAATGGGTCTAAGTGGAAACACAGGAAGGTCCATCTCCAGGTGAGGAGGAACTTCTTTCCTGTGAGGGTGACAGAGCCCTGCAACAGGCTGCCCACGGAGGTTGTGGAGTCTCCTTCTCTGGAGGTCTTCAAAACCCGCCTGGACACTACCCTGTGCCACGTTGTCTGGGTGTCCCTGCTTGAGCAGGAAGGTTGGACTAGATGATCTCTAGAGGTCCCTTCCAACTTTGAACATTCTGTGATTCTGTGATCCTGAGCTCTTTGGAGTGCCAGCTTTGTGGAATACTATCTAGCACCCATCTCTGCACAGAAGTGAAAGAAACATTCAGGCTTTTGTGTACCATGGGATTCTTGGGTGAGGAAGAACACTTCATCCCTTTCCTTCCTCTGCCCTTCATGGCACTCCTCTGACCTCATCTCAAGCCTCAAACACCATTAAGCCCCATGTCTCTCTGCCTGGGCTGTCACCACCATGCTCCATTGCCCTTTTCTTCTCCCTGGACATTTGGAGGCACCTGTCTGCTCCCCTTGTACTCCTTTTCATGCCTCTGACCCCATTGCACACCAGTGCGCTGTTCTGTCCCCAGAACGTA
Source organism: Rhynchotus rufescens (assembly GCA_032273925.1). Taxonomy (NCBI): domain Eukaryota; kingdom Metazoa; phylum Chordata; class Aves; order Tinamiformes; family Tinamidae; genus Rhynchotus; species Rhynchotus rufescens. The sequence continues at coordinate 14,145 of JAVCKT010081982.1, forward strand.
AAATTCACCCTTTGAGTCAATCTGTCCCTCAGTGCCTCCCACAGGACTGCATGGCACCCGCTACCCCATGGTATCCCACTCTTCTGGCCCTACTGCCGCCCATATCACCCCTATTGCATCTACTGCCCCCATGACACCCCTGGGGGTCCAAGTACAGCCCTTTGCCAACTCTGCCTGCTTTGCACATCCCTTTGCAACCACTGCACTCCTTTGCCTACTTCTGCCCCTGCATGGTGCCCCTCTGTCCCTATGGCACTTCAATGTACCTCTCTTCTCTAAAGCCACAAATGGCACCTTTCTGCCCTCTCTGTCTCACCTTACACACTACTTCTCCCACTGTCCCACACGACACCTTGCTGGCCCCCACAGCACCTCACTGCCCGCCCCAGCATTGCAGAGAATCAGCCTGTGTCAAGGAGGAGGACAGGCCAAGCCCTCCCCATCCAGGCGACGACTGCCTGGACAGCTAAGCCCTCCCTGCCTTTCTCACCAGCTGCATGAGCACAGCAAGCCCAGCTACCCTGCGTCATAAGTCCATCTCAGATACAGCTCCCTATTTCATTCACAGCCCAAGGAAGGACTTCTTCGCATGTTCCATGTATAGCCTGCTTGCCAAGTCTTTGCAAGAGGTGGGGCTTGCCCAGCACAGGGACCACATCAGGGGACCTGCATAGCCCAT
>JAVCKT010082041.1:0-14820 GCA_032273925.1 Rhynchotus rufescens
TTGCAGCTCATCAGTTTAATTTTTATGCTGCTACAGCAGGTTTTCTGAGTCCTCAGTGGTAATAACAGTAGCAACCTTAGAGGATATTCAGAGATGGTTATTGCTAATGGTACTCAGACTTCATCAATCTGGCAATGAGGTGAATATAATTTTTTTAGAACTGCCAAAGTATCCCATGAAACATCATTTCACTTTTTAAAGTATATCTCAGCAAAAATGGCTAAAAATCTCACTCTCATCCTGAGTTGCTTTGGGATTTAAAAAACCCCTGTGGATAAATTGGTCTCATGCAAGGAGATGAACATCTTACTCCCTCTACCCCATTTTAATAGTAATATCACGTCAGACTTCCTTTCTTCACTTCTTTTTTAATTATGCATAATCATTCCAGGTAAAAATAAGTAGAAGCGTGTTCAGCAATTGGGAGCATTTTATGCTAGGCCTTGAACATCCTTGATTGCTCATTAAGAGAGTGGTCAGCTGTTCATAACTTCCTGTAGTCTCAGAAAGAGAATCCACGTATGATGGCAAGAGTTTCTTCATGTACATTATGTTCTCTCAGGTCTGCCCTTCTTCATCTTTGGCTTTATCTTTGAGGCATTCAGCAGTGGATTTCCTGTCATCTCAATGCAATGCCAAATCCCTGCGCTTTTTGAGGTCAGCCCCACAAAGGCTACGGGATGTTCACTGAAGGATTTTAGAACTGAGGTGGACAAATGCTCCCAGGAGACAATTGTTATTTACCTTTTTGCATTGCTGCAGAATATATTAGCCATTTTCTGAACATCCATTACATCCCATGACTTTCTTCAATCCCAGCTCCATCAAAGAAGATGTAATAATAGTTTTCTACCACAGCAGCTTTTTCCACTGTGGCACTAGCTCTCCCAAGTGAGCACAGAGTATAAAGAAAAGCTATAGACATCTTCTCTGACTGGATTAGTGCCACAGAAATGAATGCTAAAGAGAATCTATTGGATCATCTTTTCCAGTGTCTCTGGTGTTATTACATTAATGAGATTTTTTTTTAATTTATGATTACCATATTTTATCATCTAAAATTCCCCATGAGGACTGGTACTAAATTTTCCCAGAAACACTGCCTAGTAGCAGAGGAATAGCCAGTGCCTGACAGTACAGGCTTAAGTCTGTCTGCTTTAGCAGACACAAGTCTGCTTTGTCCAGTCCTCCTTTTTGACATAGAACTGTTATGGCATCAGAGATTCTGGTTACAGAAGAAAACAGAAAACGGAAAAAAAAAAAAAAAAAGGCCACTCCTACGATTCTCATGATTATATCTGACAAGGGAAACCATTAAGAAAAATTAACATCTCTGTGTGCCAGTTACACAGAGCCATGTACCAGCATCCATGAATGACACAAAATGTCATGGGGAGCAGAAATATGAGTAGAAATAAGACAGAGATATTTCTACTGGGATAATGCAGCATCCAGAATTCTGTGTGTGTATTTGTGTGTGGTCAGCAGTGCCCTTTTAAAACAAAGCACTAGGTCACATGTTAATGAAATGACATTACCATTCCTAAAAGTCCTGCCACGCTGAGCTAGGTTGTCTAACTTGACAGCTGCTCTCTAGGATAACAAATTACTGCAGACCCTGCACAGTTGGTAGTAGGATGCATCACCAAATATATTTTTAGAGATTTGTTCTCAAGCAGAAAGTAAAAAAATCACAAATGTTTTGAAAAATAACAATTTATATTTAATCAATAATATCATCAACTGAAACACTGACTTTGTGACATGAAGCTGCAAAATATCTGTCTTCTTTTTCTCGTGTGGTATACAATGACCATAATTGCATATTAATATTAAATAATAGACACTGCTAATTTTCTCAATTTTCGCCTGATTGCTCTGTTAATCTACCAAGCTGTTATTCCAGCACAGTCTTATATAAAAAAAGAACTCTAGAATATGTAGTTAAAAATATATCTAAAAATGGTACTCAAGGTATTTTGAGGAGCCCAGAAATGCAGGACCAGTATTAGTAACAGCATGAATGAAAGGAGAGGGAATATATTTCCTTTCATTCCCTGTTTCTGCAGCCAGGTCCATTCCCATAGCAACGGGATAAACAATTACAGAGAAAGCCCTGACTGACTCTTGCTCCCTCAGGGTGGTGAATGTTCAGTGTGTGGACACTGTGCAGGTACAGGCATTGGTCAGAGGACTAGAAAAAGTGTGATTGAAATAACATATGGCAATAGACACTTTACTGAGCATCTCCACCCCCCAACCCCCAAAAAATCTTTGTGTGGAATAACATTTCAAGGAAACAATGAAAGTGAACCTCCTCCTTTCTTCCTTTTATTCAATGCACTTCAATCTTCTGCTTGAAAGCTTCCAAATGAAACAAGTGTCAGCATTTCAAAGTGATCAAAACAATACATTTTCCTTAATACTCAGAAATTTAAAATAATACTAAAAATTCGACCTGAGGCACATAATCCTACCCAATTTGGTGAAGTTCTAAGAAAATGAAAAACTCTGGAATGAACTATAAGAGCAATCTTAATCACAGGTGTCATTATCTGTGCATTCTCCAGAAAAAAAAGCTTAATGCTTTCATTTGGCTGGAATTTTAAAATAAATAATATTTCTAATAAATAATGTATCATTTTGGCAGATAAAATTGGTGGTGTCCCCAGAGCTGCTCTCCAGCGGCCTTATATGCCGCTCATTATTTGTAGTGATCACACTATTGGAATGCTGTGTGTCTGACGACACAGAAACCCAGTCATAACCCCAAATGCCTAGAAAGATCAAGTCAATAAAAAGATGAGAAACACCAATCTTCTTCTGCACATAATGGATACAAAAGACTGCTCAGTTAAAGAACTTGCTCAAAGTGCCAGTGTAAGAGCTATGAGAGCTTGGATCTCCCAAGTTCTTACCCACAAGATCATCCTTACTTTTCTAGCCTATCTACCTGGTTCTGTTGGGTAATTACGTTTCAAGGTAAGGAGATTTGAAATGTGGCATCCTTCAAGGCTTTCTTCCTTTTCCATTTCCCATGCTGTAAATATGAAGTCTCTTGGTGAGATCACTGCTAAACACAGGATGGAATATTACCATTATGCTGATGATGCAAGCTGTACATTTCTTATCTCATGGACACAGCCTCTGCTCTATGGGAAAAATCTGAAAGACATTGCTAACAGAATGCATCAGCAGTTACTCATACCCAAGCCTAAGAAGATCCTTGGCATTGGCAGAGGTCGTATACTTCGAGAGAATATTCCAAAGTCCCCAGCACCGTACTGGGTGAGCTAGCAGAGCCTTTTTTATTACTGTTATTCAATTGCATTACTCTAAGACCCCACCACAGGGCTCCTGACAGGGCAGCTGACATCATTGCAGCTGTACATTTTCTCAGCAAGCTGGGCTATTGTGACTTATTATGTCCACCCAGCACTTTTTTTTTTTTTTTGGCATCAGCTGCTGCTTATTATTTCTAAATCTTTCACCAGGCTTTTCCATGGCTATATTTAAGACCTACTCATTGAGCTCTAAACTGGCTTGCCTCTGTGCTCATACACCACCCACTGTTCAAAGTTCATACATTGGATAAGAAGTCAGCTGGGGAGCCGAATTCTGCCATGACAATCTTACAGAATAAAATTCCTTCTACAACACCTCTGTCTCCACTTAGCCTTTCGTGGTGTTGTGAATTCCGACTCAAAATATCCTTTCATTTTCTCATTTTTAGTATTAATATACAACACAAAATAGAAATGGTGCATACACTTTTGAAAAAACCTATGATAAAGCATGTGTTTGTTTATAACAGTATGTGTGTGCATGTGTATGCACATGTGCAACATACATTATTACACAAATGTGAAGTTATGAATGTTTAACTGGGCTCTATAACCTCCTGTATGTATTTCAGGGCATCAATGTTAGGCATTTTTATTTTCCCATAATAATTTTATAACTACTCTATGAAATATTGTGTGTAATTTCCATTTCCTCTTGTCTGTGCAGAACTGCATTCCAAATGCTATTTAATATTATACTTCCTTGTACTGTACAGATGTCACAGGGTATTTAAATATTTTATCATAAAATGCACATACTGTGACTTGTGTCCCAGAGGGTATCCCCTAATTTATAAGTGCCTGATGAAGATGTGTGGATTTTATGTGATATTATTTATTTTTGATAGCCTAGCTGGAAAGCTAGTGCGCAGGGGATAATCTTGATGGATTTGCTATGACAGATCTGCTGTTTTATAAAATTTCCTACCCCAAAGAAATCAGTTCTCCTGCAGTGATGGCTCATGGGAAACTCAGATCACTACCATTAGCAACCATGCATTGATAACATTTCAGGATTCAGATGCTGAGAGCTCATTTTAGCTTAAGATTTACACAGTGAACACAAAGCACAGCTTCTCGGATGGACTAGTTGCTGTGGATTACTTACCAGTGCAAAGATATCTGCAATATTTATATTCTTCCTCTCATTTTCCCAGCCTCCAGAACTGCTGCTCAGGCACCCCTTGCATTTTTCAGGGACTAAAGCTACTCCTGGCACCACGAGCACGGCGGGGCCCTCGGCTGAGGAAGCCCAGCCCCCACACGGCCGCGGTGCTCACATCTGTCCATCTGCAGTCATTAATCCAAAGATTTCAACGGAGGCAGAGCTCCCACGCTAACAAGCTGCCACTTTGGGCTCTGCTTTGTTTCCTGCTCTAGCCAAAGCCTCCCCTGTACTCAGCTGGAAAACTCAGCCCCATGTTTTAAGCAGTGCACAAGTGGAAAACTCCAGCTACTCCGTGAGAGCTTTTCAAAGAGGCTCAGCCACAAAAACACAACAGAGGTAGCATTAGAATAAAAAAAGCACAATAAAAGATAAAAACATAAAAGCACAATTTTCTTTTCTTTCTTAAAAGATAGATTAAATATACTAAAAAATATCTTCACATAAATTACTCCCATTGCCCTTGGAGCAGGCAAAGTAGAAACCTTTGCTCATAGTAAGGTACCGTTCAGCAGTCTCAGGTTGTGTGATGTATGTGTGCATATATACGTCTCATTCTGCAATAGGCTAATCCTCTCCCTCTTTTTCTTTCTGCACCCAAGTGATATACAGTTTAACATACACAACGGCTGCTGAGAGCAAAAGTCAAGCATATCAAAATGGATAACATTCATTACATGAATTAGACTGAAATAATTCTTAACTTATGGTCTCTAAGTAAAATCAGAGTGAAAAATAGCTTTCTGTCAAACCACAGGTATATAAAAAGGGATTCTGGATTATTTGGTGGATCTGGGTTTATTATTTTCAAAACAACTTTAAAAACATTTTTTTTTGTAAGCCAATAACATATACGCTTCTAGTAAGTAATATATTTTCCTTCTGGAAGACATATCATTTTCTGCTATCCAGGCTCCCACAGAATTATGTTCTTTGGGAGGTCAATAATGCATGTCTAACCTCCTTACAACCATCACATCAGATTCTTGGATTTTATTCTAATGCCTTTATGCTATGAAATTCACACACTAGAAAGTGTCTGAAACAAGGCAAATGAATACAATAATATATAATATAAAGATAATATAATATAGTAATAATGAATATAATATAAAGGCTCCTAATATAAGAAAATTGTTGATTGCCAAAAGTTAACCAGGAAGACTCCATGATACCCCACAGGAGAAAAGAGGGCTGCAGATAACAGTCCAGAGAACCTTTTCTCCACAAATATCCCTTAGCCCCAAAGAAGTTTTTGCCAGCTTCGGAATCAAAGTTTTTCAAAGGCAATTCAACTATCTTTATCCCTGTATCTTCTCCAGTCTGACTCCTAAAGTACAGTTAGAGCCACAAAATCAGCTGCGCAAATCATTCTCTCACCGCATAAATGAAGCCATTTCTGGTATGGGATGTGACCACAGTCACACACTCTCAATGTTAAGAGATCCTCAGTCTTGTGGAAAGCACGCTGGAATCTACTAATGAGCACAGCTAAAAAATGCCTTCTTATTGCATTTCATTTAACAGAGGAATTCTGGTAATGATGAAGCATGCTTAAACTAGGCCATTCAGTAATTATTTTAACTGAAGAATATACTAGTTCATGCAGAAGGCTGGGGTTTCTACCTAAAGAGAAATGAGTTTCAATGCTATTTAGGTTGAAGAGTCACAGCCTAATATAACATGACCACAAGCAGCATTTACCAATGCTCTCGAGTACCTCATGTGGTCCAGGACATCTGTGATTCATGAGACCAGTGAGAGAAATGCTCGCATCTCTGACTACCTCTTCTCCGCAGTGATCACTTGACAGTGACTTTATACTATGTCCTCAATAAGAGAGATCAGCAAATGGGGACAATGCTACGGAAGGCAAAAAATTCTGTCTGTAAAACAAATACAGAAAATTATGCAAATAACAGCCTAGATCTAAAAGAGGTAACAGATATGTCCCTCATAAGGGCATAAGAGGAAAACGCACTAAAAATAACCCTCCAGCTGCTGAGAGAAAGATGGTAGATCTCCCTATTCACTGTTAGACTTCAAGAGCTATCAGTTTATCATGGGATGTAAAAGTGGGAGAGATAGAAAAAAAAAAAAAAGGAGAAAAAAGGGCACTAAACTAAATTAAAATAAAATACGACATTTGACAGCTAAGTGCCCGATCCAAATTCATTGCAGTGGATCACAATATTCTCACCAAATTAAAAACACTCTGGATTGGTGTTTAGCTTGGAACAAACTTGACATGAAAAAGAGAAAGTGTATGATATATATCATACTGTTTTAAATAGTTCTTCTCCCCTAGGCAATATATTTATGATGGTGAAGGAAGCAAACAAAAATATAGGGCTAGTATTATAGGGAAAAAAAATGATCTGTTAAAAGACTTGTACTAGCAGTTACAGCAAAGCACAATATTTTGTATTTAACTGAAATTCACAGAATGACTGAATCACAGAATGATTGAGGTTGGAAAGGACGTCTATAAATCTAATCCAACCCCTCTGCTCAAGCAGGGACACCTAGAGCATGTGACACAGGAGTGTCACTCCAGAGGAGACTCCAAAACCTCTCTGTGCTGCCTGTTCCAGGGCTCTGAAACCCTAGCAATAAAGAATCATAGAATCATAGAATCTTTAAGGTTGGAAGAGACCTCTAGAGGTCATCTAGTCCAACTCCCTTGCTCCAGCAGGGACACCCAAAACACGAGGTACAGGGCGGCATCCAGGAGAGTTTTGAAGACCTCCAGAGAAGGAGACTCCACAATCTGTCTTAGCAGTCTGTTCCAGGGCTCTGTCACCCTCACTGTTAAGAAATTTTTCCTTAAGTTCCTGTGGAACTTTTGGTGCTTCAGTTTCACTTTTCGTTTCGTTTCGTTTCACTTTCACACCCCCCCTCCTCTCCTCCATATACCCCCTCCTCTCCCACATATACCTAATATTTAATAGTGCTAACTTAGAGAAATGTTTCCCCCAACTAAGACCACATTGATTTGTCATATCTTTCATTTACTGCTCAAGCTACATTTTTGGCTCTGAACTAAAGATAGCTAAATCAACACTATGGAATTATCTGGATTTATCTAGGAGGTAAACAGGTTTTTGAAGAATTAAATAATTTATGCAGAGGAAAATGCTATTGTGGAAGACAGTTCATGTCTTCTGCTAATCGTTGTTCTATGACTTAACTTGTTTTATAACTTTTCACTATATGCTTTTGTGTTTTTAAAGAAAAAAAAAAAGGAAAATTTATCAAAGATTAGGAGTATTTCCACAGTATGAGCAAACCTACGTAAGGATAACAGTTTGTAGCTATTTGAAGGTCTGTCTTTATGACCTGGAAGGATACCACAAACCTGATATGAAATAAAGCCGTGCTTTAAGCTTTTAGAGGGATATCAAAATATATTGTCAATTGGATTTATTTTTATCATTCCATCTGCTATTAAATCTTTAAATGAAGTATTCACAATTGTCACAATTCCTAACATAAATTATTTCTAATTATTTGTCTATATGAATGTCTATATGAATGGAAGAAAATGTATTTACGATAGTTAATTAAAATGTCTAGTTTCAGCATCTACATATCTGTGGGTAACTTCTCCTTAAGTTAATATTCTTTGGCAGAGGCTTTGCTTTATCATTATTTCTCATTTTATAAATAGATACAAATTATTGTGCCAAAGTCCTAGCAGTATCTAGTCTGATCCTCATCCATTCTGAAAATGTTTTTATTATAGCAAGATGTGAGTCAAAGGGCATAATCCTTGTATTAAGGGCGTGGGCTAGTATGATATTACAAGCTAAACTGGTATTGATTCATCTTCTTTGGGCAAACAGTTTTTGACAGCGTGGAGGATAGATATAAAGAGGTGTGTCTCTAAATACTAAGGGCTAAAGTTGAAAAGATTTGCATTTAAATTAAAAATGTGGGCAGCGGAAATCAATAATAATAATCAAGGGATTTAGTTTTGGAAACAGCATGACATTAAAGAATTATTCATATTTGCAAGCATTGTCCTTTAGAGACCGGGGGAAAAAAAAAGGAAAAAAATAATTTCTGTGCTTCTCTTATTAAATATGCTCAGATAATATTAAGTATTGTTAAAGTATCATATATATTCAATATTTACCAAATTGTACTTTAGTAAATACTACATATCTTAATCCATGTCTCAACTTCATTTACACCAAATTATGACAACTGTGATGTCACTGATATAATCTGTATCACACAGTTTACTGGTAGAAACATAATTTTACATTGTGTCCAATTAAAAATCTGCTCTGAAGAGCAATCATTGATTAAGCAGACAATGAAGTTGGATTGTGTATTCTGTAATCTAAAAAAAAAAAAAAATTAACAATGTTATACTCTAGAAAAATGCACATCAGGCCAATGTTGCCCCATGTGATGTGTCTTCCTTAAGCGTATCATTATATACAAGTATAATATCTCCTATTACCTGTGGATATAGTACAAAACAGGGTGATAATAAATACTCACTAGGAGACTGTGCAGTTGCAGGAAAGCTATGAAGTTTACCACAGTATGTGTGGACGCCTGCAAAGAGACAGAAGAACTCATAAAAATTGAATATTGAATATATATTACTATTGAATAGTAATATATGTTAATAGAATGTAAACGCATAAGCCTTTGTCAGGAGAAATTCAATAAATTCACGGCTGTGTAAGCCTGTTTGCTTTGCTTCCTCAACTTTTGAACATAGATTGAATAAAAAAGATACACACTTTTTTGAGATGTTAATGTGATATGATATCTAGATCAGACTAGATGCTCATTTCATCTGACTGCTGAAAGTGAGGTGCCAGCGTGAGACTTGCTTCCTTTCAAAAAGAAATTAAGAAAGTAAAGATATTCCTAGACTTAAAAAATTATTTTTCCTCAGAAACTCAAAACACTGCCTGCCTATATGGCTTCCTTCGCATATTTCTGCATTATTTCTAGACACATGGTTTCTGAGCTTTAAGTTAGATGTTCAGTTTCAAAGACACTTGTGTTATCAGACTGCCATTTTTCCATAAGTGAATTAATGTTTTTGAAAATCTGAATGATCAATCTTGAAAAGATTTCCTGTGAGAAAATGGACCATTTAAGGGGATTAGATATCTGGGGAGAGAATGGGGGAAATATAGGAGAAAATGGGCAGCAAAGATCAGGAGTAAACTCATTAATGTTCAGCTATCAGTTTGACCTGAATCTGAGAGTAAAGGCTTACTTAGAGTTTTCTCCAGCTCTTGAGCCAGTCTTTCAGTAACAAAGATAGTGTATTTTCTAGATCAGGAAGTCTCTATTCTTGTATTTACCATTGAGCCTCAGTTTCAATGTATGTGTTATAAGTTGTAGAGGAACACTCACACTAGATCTAATCAAGTTCTTGTTTGGCTATCAGAACCAAAGCAGAAAAGATTTGTAATTACTGAGGATTTTCTCCCTTGCTCTACAATGTTTCATGTAGCTGTAGCATAAATCCAACAATGGAACAAAATGTATGTACTGAGACTTACTGCCCCTGTTAGTTATTGTTTAAATCTGATAGCAGGGTTTTCATCTCTTTCTCTGTTTCTGATTTAGTGACTACTGTTAGATGCCAAAAATGTATGACTAATAATACCTTGCTCTTTTAGTAATTTACATCAAGTAATTCTCAGAATTCTTTATGAAAAAAGCTTTCATTATCCTCATTTTATACTGGGGCACAGAAAGGAGGAACATAACTTGTTTTAGGGTATTGACAGTTGTTATGATTCTTGCTATGCTATATGAAAAAAAAAAAAAAGCGTTATTCCTCTCTACTCTGCTGTCTTCTACAGATTTACCAAATTACCATGCATACAGCAGTCATGAAAATGGAAAGAGTACTCACATTTTGCTTACATTATACTGAGCCAAAAGATGTTACTCTAAACTGTTAACTGTTAACTTAAACTGTTAATGAAGGTGTCTGACTTGTTTTAACTGATGTTAAAATTGGTCTACTACCTGTCTGTTAAAGAGGAATAACTTCTAGTTAAAGGAAAAAAAGACAATAGAGGGAAGTGTCTCTTTTTTCTACTGTGCAATACCTAGATTTTTCCAGAATCACTATCAGTGTTCTACGTTGTTTGGTTACCAAGTCAGGAATAGGATGCAAGTCACCATGGTGTTTACCAGTGCAAATGCTCAGTTACGTCTGCATCGAATGTCTGTTCTCAAATTTTCCCTGAAAACACATCTTCCACTTTGAGTTCTGAATATGATACTTGTAGCAACTACGTCCCTACTACTAGGAAGGGGATAACACACAAATTAAAATATTTTAATAGAGTAGAAGGTTTCCCTTTCATTTCCCCTTCATCTTTCTGTGACTGGATCATTCTTCAGAAATATACATTTTTGAGAAATAAAGTCCATTATTTTGAGAAATAAAGGTAATATTTTCCAAATGTGTTGATTACGTTAATGTTAATTTTAGCAACACTGGATCAACAAATGAGATAACCAAATCAAAATGCAAAATTGAGAAGTGGAGTTTGTGAAACATGTTATTAAGTGTCATATCAGATGCTTGAATATGATCTTAATTGGCACAGCTTTAATGTCATTAGGAGTTTTGCATATGCTTCAGCTAGTGTTCAGGCGGATTAGAACAAATATCAATGTCCATCTGTCAAGAGAATGGAGCACATATGGTACCACAGGACCTTAAAATAAGTCAGGTATCACTTATGAAAGATTCAAGCCACTGTAGTGTGCAATAGTGTAAACTAGCTGAGGGATTTGCTCACCTTGATGTGCCTTCTAATCAAAGAGAGCCTAGGAACTGGATAACACCTTTTGCAAAATATGGATGGAGATTTGAGCCTCACAGGAATGCACCTAACTGCATAAATACTTGATCCAAGTATTTTCAAAGGTTGAGAAAATCTAGCTTTTTTTCATGTTTTATACTATGTAAAGACAATTAAAAGGAAAGTGGTAGTTTATAGAAAAAGTTGCATTTGATCTATGTGAACCTAAGAGCCTATATATATATAAGGCAATAAATAACCAAAACATTGAATTTCCCTACCTGTATTCCAACTTTTAATACTCATCTTTTCACACTAAAAAACACTTCATTCCTTTAAGGAGAGCAGATGGAAGAGTCCCATCTGAGTACAGAGTTGGCAAGTTTCAGGAATTTGTTAATTTCAATAGTTTATATTTGAAATTGAAAGATAGCAGCTGTGTCAAAACTATATTTGCTGTCTAGCTTTTTATCACATCCTTTTCTCTGTGCTAGTTATATCGTTTTCTAGTGGCTATAGGGAAAACCTAAGACAAAATGAAATAAAAAATGAAAATGAGAGAGAAACTTGGGTATAATTTATGTTTTCATTTTTAACGGGAAAAAAAACCCTAAAACTATCTAAAATTAAAATAATAAAGGCCCTATTTTTTCATAATAAACTGGTTATTTAATCCATGTTAAATCATTATTTTAGGAAATACCCACTGAAATCTTTATAGGAACAGGCTATGGCTACCTCTAAAGGTTTCTCTTTAGAAATCTGGAAAAGATATCCTTAGATTGATATGCTAAGAAATGGAAAATTGATTTCTATTGACATTCCATTTTGCAAGATATCAAACTGAGTAATAAATTGGGCTATAGAAAGAATACATCTTGTGCTACTGCATAATGAAAATTCAAGTAGCAGTAATGTGGAACATTAATGTTCCTTTTAGGTTTTGGAGCAGCTCATAGCTCTCTTTCTTTGAGAAAATTTTATGCTTGTCCTCATTTGACATAACAACACATACTTTGAATAAAAGGAAAAAGAAAATTTTTATTTTATTATGGTTTACATTGTTGTTCTGATTGATGAGTAGATATATGAGTATTTTATGTGGGTGGGCATTTCCAAGAAATCAAAGTTGCATGAAAACTTCAGCCAAAAGCGTAGTTGTAGATTAATGTGTGTGTATGTGTAGGAGGAGGGAAGAGTGGAGAAAATATTTTGAAAAAAAAAAAGTTTTTTAAGAGAGAAAAAGAAATGGATGCACTGTAATTTGAACATAATTAGAGAGTTGTATGTCAGATACCTAGTGTAGGGGTTTTATGGAAGATCCATCACAAACTTTCTATTTTAGGTATAAAGTGATGGGAGATTTCAGAAATGATATATTCTCGAGATGAATACTGAAGATAATATCATACAAATATTTGAAGTATTACCTGTTCTCAGCACCTTCAACATATCCTGTGATGAGTTGCTTTGTACAGTACTTAATATGAAGTTATGACTAGGCATCTAGATAAATGAATATTTATTTAGCTTAACCATAGTGTAAGGATAAACAAAGTAATTAGAAACTACATCAACTATTACTGATACAGGAGTGTAGAGTGCAGAGTTCAGAGTGTGCTAAGAGGGTGCAAAAATAACTGGAGGAAAGTATTATCCTCCAGAATGTAGTAGTAAAGTGGTTGGCTGCAAATCCTGTCTAGATAGTGACCAATCCTTCACTTTTTTTCCTTAAGTGTTCACCCCTTACACCCCTTAGCAGATTACAGGGCCCTGAATAGAACTATATATATACCCATATATATTTCCTTTTCAAAGACTCATGAACTTCTTGATGGCTTTGAGATAGTGGGACTTAACACAAAAAGAATAAATGAAAGATAATAGATTCATCCATGATGCAGTGGTACTGACTTCAGGAACGATTATTTGGAAATATATTTTTCAAAGGTCTCATTGCCTTATAGTTGTATTCCATTTCACAAGGGAAACCAAAGACATGCAAGTGGACCAGAAAAGCGATTAGAAACAATTAAAAAGCCTGATGATAGCCAGGTCTTCATCTTCCAAAGAGATTTGAAATCCTTTCTAAATAAAAGAAGGAAATAAGATAAAATAAAGTGAATAATATATCAAATACTAAAATATAAAAGCATTGTAAGAAGGCATTTTTTTCTGTTCTTTCTAAAATAATGAAGGTGAGTCACCAGCAGAAGCAAATTAGTGTATTTATTTGGTAATGGCTAATGTATTACTTTTATATAAGACTTACTCCACTGAACTCACTGATTATAGATACTTTGGAAAGAGATATGTAATGTTATTCACAAAATGTTTTCTATTATGAAAAATAAATAAACAAACCCATAATTTCATGGACAGAAATGATGCATGTTGTCATTCTGACAACCTAGTTTGTCCATCTGTGCATTTGCAAAGACTTTCCTTAGGACTCAAAAGTACCAAGTTTTTTCAATATTCAAGATTAAAATGGAAGCTGTTACCCAGTGAATAATGTGGCACGGTAATTTCCTTTATGTCCTGCATGTTACAGAAAACCTGATGAAAAATTTTCTGACCTTATCCTCATATTTAGCCTCTTGTCTGTAGTACTCGAAAGGAAGAAATGCTAGGAAACTTACTGAAGATTCACTTTTCCTGAATGTGAAGAAGGGTGCTTTGAAACTATTTTGATACAACTAGAAGCTGCAGCAATACGATGTTCTTAAACATTGTATGGTAAACATTTATGTCATGTTATGTTATGTTATGTTAGTTATGTTATGTATGTTATGTTAGTTATGTTATGTAGTTATGTTATGTAAGTTATGTATGTTATCAGTTGATCACTAAATGTGTGTGTAGACAGAAAAGAAGCATGGTCTGTGAATTTTTCTCAGACCATATATTTCCTTGGGTTTGTTGTCTATAGGCATTCCCATTTCTAAGCCCATCTTAGACAAGATAATAGTATATCAGAGTTCATAAATGTCAAGTGATCTCTTCACTTGAGCTTCCAGCAAGGCAAGGAATATACTGCAGATGCACCCAAAGGTGTCTTCTTTCTATAGTATGTGAAGATTTATAAATCCCTTACTCTGACTTCTTTTGTTATTTTTTTTTCTTTCTTGCAGTATCATGTTACCTATAATTCATTAATGACTAGACCTTCTGTAAAAGCTGTGTTTTTGCAATCATCTCCTGTTTCTAGTTTGTAATCTCAGTCTGACTTTGCTGCAGCGTGCTAAAGCACAGAAGAGTGAACTGTCAGCAGCAACTGATTTATAAGAGTGATTTACCTTCTGGAGAGTGTAATTATGTTCATAGTTAAGAATTAATCAGGTGAGAGAATTATGGAATAATCACACTCCTGACTTTGGAAGGACAAACTAAATGGAGATTGCTCCATTTAGCCATCTCAGCAGATGGAGAGCACTTTACTCTTTAATAGCTGGAATACTGGGTTTCCAGTAGAGTTGTTTTTGTTTATAAAAAAAAATAAAATAATAAA
>JAVCKT010082070.1:0-10237 GCA_032273925.1 Rhynchotus rufescens
CAGGTAGTAATACTCATTAAAGCTTGCAAGAAGTGTTACCCTAAATCAAATGGATTAGCACGTTACTTCAGTTAAAGCTTGTCCTCAGCCACAGAGTGCATGTAGCAAGGACTTCCTCCAGTCTTCCTCTTAGGAAATACCCTGCCTATTTTGACAAATCCATACAGGCAAATGTCCAAGAGGAACTCACGGATTCCAGGAGTGCACAGCTTTTAAAACTGACCTGATTTATGAAAAGGACTCCTTATTTTGATAAACAGTTGGATGTCTGTGATCAAGATAACTGGAAATATCCTCTTATTCCTTACTACCTGGTGAGTTTATTCAGGGCAAGTAAAATGTGGAATGAGCATAAGCTAACGTGTGCATCATGTATTAGGGTGATATCATGATACGAACTCACGGTATCAACTAAGAATACTGATGTTGCTGAAAAATGTAATGCCTTTAAATTTGTAGGAATAGCTATCCAGCTTTTAGTTTACTAATGCCAAAATTTGGTTGGAATTTGAAGCTTTTAGACAATCATCATCAACAGGATTGTATATCCTATATTAATCTGAAGGACTGCAATTCTTGACAGTAAAAGCCATCCCAGTTCTTGGAAAAAAAATATTTCATTGAACCCATTTCTCCACTTCCACTTCTCAGAAACTGGACTTTTTGCTTCTTAAGAAAAGATGGCATGGCAGTCAGTTAACCTACATTTGATTTTCAGCTCCTAGAAGCTGATCTTGACTTCTTAAATTTTTTTTTCCATCCTCAGTAGTTTTTATGCCTTTTCTCTGAAACACTGGATCTTTCCCAGGTTGTTTAAATTGACTTTGTCTCTGTTTTGCCTGTCCTTATAGACTGCTGCCAATACAACATCAGTTGTATTTAATTGGCAAGTTTTGCACTATATTTGAGGGAAATTCTGTTTAACTCTTTTCTTCCTCATTTCTTGTCTTACTTGGATGCACAGTAACACCTCCTAGAAACGGATGCCTGGTGACTTTCCTGTAATGCAAGAGGTTGAACTCAGCGTTGGCGCATTTCCACTGGAGCTAATGAAATCCTGATTGCTCCGTAGACAAATTGGCTAGAACTGCCTTAACTCTAGTGAGCGAGTTCTCGACAAGATGCTTGTGAAATGGCAACTCCTAGTGAGACTGGGCTCCCTACCTACCACAATCCTGATTTAGTAGTGCATTGCCTACAGCAGAGTCGATCAAGCTAATTAATGTAAAGAAAATATGTGGCCATGCACGTATAGTTTAGCTTTGTCACTGATGTGATGACAACTTACGAGGTCCTTGGTACTAACGAACCAATCCTGCAAAACCTAAAGGGCTTGTGTTTGTGCAAACAGCTGTTCAGCTTGTACCGTGTTAAATCCACAGAGGAAGCGAGTGCTGGGCGAGTTGTGGCGGTCTCTGTTACAGTAATTGTGAAGGGTCACTGGTGAACGTCGACACTAACACTGCATTTTCCGTGTGAAAACTCCAACTTTTACCAGCACATCTGGATAAGTGAAATAAATAATATTAAACACTCATAATTTTCTTTATATAAAGCAATAAAAGGTCATCTTGGACCTATCTACCAGCCAAAAACCTAGTATTTTCAGTAGAGGTTTAAACTGTGACTCATTTTTCTCCTTGATGCTTTTAGTGTCCAGTCGGAATTCTGTGTGTGCAAGTAACCCAAGACCAGGGCTGTAAAGACAAACAGCCTGTTGCCCAGTTTCCAAAAGTAAATTACAAGGAAAAACTGGGAATACAATAGCTTAATCCATCACACCATTTTCTCGTCTGCTAGTCAAGGGTTCATGGTATAGAGCAGAAAAGCTTTTCAGTTGTATTCAGAGATGGATTTGGGGTATGTGGGGCTAGAACTCGGGCTGCAGCATCTTGGCCATCTGCACTCTGCTTAACCAAGCAACTATTTCAAAATATCTCTGTGATCAACAATGTCAAAAGCTGCTGGCCTCGAATTGCAGAGCCCTCCTTAGGGCTTCTGCTGTTTTGAATAACTGCTAGCCACACAGCATTTAAAAGTAAATCGTATGCTTGCAAAGAAATAAATAGTAATTTTATGGGCATCTAAAAAACGGTGCTTACATGGTGTTTAGTGGAAAAACCCTTTAATTTGGTCAGCGCAATTACCCCACCACACGCGGCGCGAGATGACTAACACCACAACCCGTTTCCCAAATGCAACCGCCAAGTAATTTTCGTGGGTTTATAATGACAGCTTAATAAAAGCACTCCAAAATAAAATGCTCCCTGGGGATTCCTCGGCTCCTTCCCTGGGTGGAGGGAGCAGCACTTGGACGCTGCTGGAAGTCGCGAGCGGCGCCTCCAGCGCGGAACGGTCGCGCCGCGGCCCGGGCGCCGCAGCCGGGAAGGATTCGCGGCAGCACCGCGGGAGGAGCGGGCGGAGAAGCGCAAGCGCTTCCGGCCGGGGCGGCGCGGCCGTTGGGACCGTTGGGCAGCCGGTAGGGCGCCTCCTATCCCGTGTCCTCCTGCTCAGACACCTCCACGTTGGGCCCGGCCCGGTGCCCCGCCGTCTGCAGCAGCCCCGCAACCAGGGTTACCTCGGAGCGGCGGCCGCGGCTCCCTGCCCGGCGGCGCCTCGGCGGGGCCGGGGCCGGTGCCGTTTGTGGGGAAGGCTCCGTGGTCCGAGGCCTGACACGGTTGTGCTCCGTAGGCGAGAGCAGAGCCGCAGACATGGATGATGAGCCTGAAAGGACCAAGCGGTGGGAAGGAGGCTACGAAAGAACATGGTAGGCTCTCCCTTTCCGTTGTGTGCCTCGCCTTGCCCTTGTCTTCCTCGTGCTGCATTTCATTTTATTTTAAGTTTTCTGCATATTCCAGTAACAGTTTGTTTTATGTAGGGAAATCCTTAAAGAAGATGAATCAGGTTCACTCAAAGCTACCATTGAGGACATTCTTTTCAAGGCTAAGCGAAAAAGGTAGGACACTTATCCACAAGTGTGGTTAAGAAATGTGATGGTTGTCAGATGTGGGATCTTCTTGTCAAAACTGGATCCTTTGGGTAGATTAAGCATCTCAATATTCTTGCAGTATTTTTGGCCTTTATTCCTTTCAGAACTCTAGATGTAGAACTCAAGCTGCCATGTTACTCAGAGAGGAGTCTCAGTTCAGAGAGGAGAAAAAACACTTATTTTAATCTTTAATTTCTTCTAAGAATGAGGGATGTATTCTGACCAAGGAGGTTAGACTTTGATCTAGTATGGAGCAGTGCAATTACAATAGTTGGATTGTTCAGAGAGAATTCTGTAACTTTTTTTTTCTTTCTCCAAATCTACAAATTTTGCTTTAAATTATTTTTTGGCACCTGATGCTTGTTTCATGCTCTCAGAAGATTTTCTAGACAGAATTACTTTTTTTTTTTTTTTTTTTTTTTTCTTATTAAAGTAAAACTTTCAAAGTTTGGTGAGCTTTTAAAGTTTCCTTAAATCTGGTTATAAGAACTCTATGTTGTTTTCTAAGAGTTGTTAGATCTGTTTATAGTTGAAGGTTGAGTTTATAATCTCCCCTTTTGTTTCTTTTCAACTGCAGTAAGTTACAATGATTATCGTGATAAATGATCATTTCTTATGTGCCAGGACTGTGGGATTGAAATCTTCTACAATCAGTCATTATTTTTTTGCATCTTATTTAAAACCCGTGTTTATTTATTTATTATTTAGACTCCAGGAACACCATGGACAGGTTCGGCTTGGCATGGTATGTTAATAGCTTATTCTTGTCTGTCCTATGTCTGGAACTACTTGAACTACAGTAGTACACCTAATATGAAGAACATTGTTACTGACTTTATATGACAGAGACTGCAGTTTTCTTTATGCTGCCCTGCAGTTTTTTAGACTCTTTTTTGAGCCCAAGTGGTAGAGCTCTGAATAGCTTCAGAGGTTCATATGTGGTTTATTTTCTGCATCGGGGCATGCTTTGCAGATGCAGTCAGATCATACACATGCTTGCTGTTCAGCTTTTGCTTTCTGAATAGGTAGACAGAGTTTAACTGAATTGTAAACTGTAGTACTGTTTTGTAACATGCAGAGTTCCTCGGGTAAACAGATTAAATAAGTGCAAGCTATAATTATTTTGTAGCTTACTTGAGAGTATAAGAACAGTATGTATTAGTCCTGAAAGACTCTTTTTGTTTCCTCTTGAAGGAAATGTGGAAAAATACTTTTTTTTTCCTGCTCTTTTTGATTGGATAGCCTTAAAAGCTATGATTTGGTTTAGCATTTTAATTTTTCTCTAACATTTGAGTAAGGGAAATAATGATATTAGAACACTTATTTAAATGACTGTTCTGTGGATGATAACATTTTATCTAAAATTGGGAACTTGCGGAATTAATATTATGTTGATATTGCAGATGCGTCACCTTTATGTGGTTATTGATGGATCAAGAACTATGGAGGACCAAGATCTAAAACCCAACAGACTTACTTGCACTTTAAAGGTATTTCTGTACTCAAAAGTTTTCTCTTACTAACCCACTGTTCCTTTGTAAATTGCTTTCATGTTGTATTTAGAAGTAATCTCTTCTGACTAGCTTACTTGCATAACCTTATCTCTCATCTCATCCCTAATTTCCACCCTCTCCAATCTTGTTTATGTCACTAGACTGTAATTTTCCTGGAATATAGTTTGGCTTTGCTTTTTGAGTAGTAAATGTAAGATTAGTTTGCCTTGCAGGGGTGCAGGGGTAGAGTGAAAACAGTTCCTAAGAATGCATTACAAAAAGTTGGTAAAGAAGTATATGGAAATAGAGCTGAAGTGGTGCCCATAATAAGGCATGGGAAGAGAGCAAATATACTATATTTACACATAGAGCAATGTTTACTTTTTTTCTTACATTTGTGACTTCAAAAATTCTGATTTGATTGGATGCTAGACAGAAGTTGTTTCTAAATGCAGTGAAGTGAAATTGTATCCTAAAATCCTATAGGATCTTCACTTATAATATTTAAGCATTGAACAAAACATTCAAAATCCAGGATTTCAGATTAATGCTTTTTGTTGCATCTTAAAGATCTATTTGAATTAACGTGAATCTAGACCTTTAATATTAAAAGTCAGTAAAATGAGTCTTCTGAAATATACTTTCCGTAAGTAATACAGGAATGAGAAGAATGGAAGTGCTAAGACTTCCTTGGCCAGAGGAAGGACTGTAGGCGTGAAGGCTTGTGCTTCCTCATCCTTTTTTTTTCTCTCCCCATTTTTTTAATTTCACTGAAGCTTTGCTTTGCAAGTACTAACCACGTAGCATATGTAAAATAAAACTGTTCATAATTTTTTAAGTCTGGATGTTTTTTTTTTTTTCTTAGTTATTGGAGTATTTTGTTGAGGAGTACTTTGACCAAAATCCTATTAGTCAGGTATGTACAATCACTATTATCACAATTAATGAAAAACTTAAGACTGTTTTGAAAGTTTAGTTTTATTTCCAATATTGTTTAGTAAACTATTTTCAATTGATATGTTCCTTTCCTTCCCTTCCCCATCAGCCTGGTGAATTTTAATATTTGTTTCTTTAATAGGGACACATATGTATATTTAACCCATGCCTTTCTTTTTTTCTAGATGTGAATTGTAACACAGAAGACTTGATTAGACTTTATTTCAGCATTAGAATTTAGAAAGAGTTATTTTACATTTTGTGACAATGAAGATGCAGGAATGTACGTTAATTGATGAGTAACATCGTGCTGCTGTTGTTACACTTAACATAAGGCCTTTACAGTTAGCTAGCATAACATAACATACTAACATAACTAACAGTATGTAGCTGTTATGTTTTCTCTGATACTTCTTGGGTCAAAAATACAAATTAAGTTGATTCTATTTTCTTAAGAATAATTTTGTCTTTTCCAGATTGGCTTAATTGTAACGAAGAGTAAAAGAGCTGAAAAAATGACAGAACTTTCAGGTAGGATGGTAGTTTTCTCTTTAAAATTGGAGATCTGTTGTCATCTCTTGTACTATGAAACCTTGATATTGCAATTTCTCCTTAGATGAATCTACTGATAGTGGAGTACCATTAACATAGTATTTTCAATTAAAGGTACAGCTTTCAGTGTAATTGAACTTTTTTTCAGTGTAATTGTACGTACTTCAGTACTTTTTCAGTGTAACTATTTCAGACAACTTGCAGATAACTATTTCAATCTGTTTGGATACAAAACTGGCATCATCCATTTGTGCCTGATCAAGTCTTACCCAAATTCAAGGGAAATGTGTTTCGTCTCCCTTAAAGTTAATATCTTGCCCCTCTAACTTTTATTTGCTGATATTCATGTGTTCAGTAAGATTAGACAAGATAGTAAGCAAGATTTTTTTGGTTTCCTATATTTTGCCACTAACAATTTGCGTGGTTTCAGGGAAGTTGTTTAAAATCTGGTCTCCTTACCCACCTGTAGAATTGGAACAAATTTCTTGAGCTTGAGGATCAATCAGTGTTTGAAGACTACTTTGAGGATAATTTGGAAAACAAAAAACAAAACACTGTTTCTACTGACATTCTTTGAGGCAGTTCAGTTTTTCTCTTTCATCTTGTTAAGCATTTAATAATCTATATCAATGACTTTGTTTTTGACCTTTTGCGTTTTTAACAACTGTGCCTATAGAAAAAATGTATTTCTGATAGTAATGCACTGTTTTTAAACATTCTGGCCAAAGGGTTAATTTCTAAGAAATGGGGACCTGCAAGTAACAGTTTGAAAGTCATTGCTCATCAAGTAAAATTGATAAAATATATATCATAAATATTTGCATTTTTAACTTATTTCAGGTGCATGTTTTATTCCCTCACAGGTAACTCAAAAAAGCACGTAGCTGCTCTGAAGAAAGCAGTAGATATGAACTGTCATGGAGAGCCATCTCTGTATAATTCCCTAAATTTGGCTATGCAGACTTTAAAGTTAGTATATGAAAAGCTCCTTTCTTTCTCTGCCTGGTTTCCTTATTCAGTATGATGCTGAGGGGTAGGAAAGGCTGTTTTTTACAAGTACTGCCTTGTGTTGTGCTGCCAGACTCTTTTAAAGAAGGCTTTATGTTCATTGACATTACAAATGGTTAGAAGCTGACTTCTGCACTGCTACGATATTCAGTGTTCTAAGGCAAGACACTCCTGTTTAGAGATGCGGCTCTTACAAAAAGTAGCAGAGAGGTAAATTTGGGGTAGAATAGACTTCTTTATTACATTTTTGCCATGTGAGGCATTGAGAGGCTAAAAACGTTTGTAGAATTTGTTTAACAAATGGTTAGAGCTAGTAACACTGACAGAAAGAAGCAGTAGTAATGTCATAGGAAATTATTTAGACATATTGATGGAGGAGGGTTTCCCGTGAAGAACTGTGAAAGGTGGTAGTTGAAGTAGTAGATTTACATCTATCACCAGATCAGAGTTTGTTTGTTATTTTTGTTTTTCTTTTAAGAGGTTGAGTTGCTATTAGTTTGAAGGTGGATTTCAGCTTGTGAGAGTCTGGGTAAGTTATGGGGTAGCATGGTGGCCATATCTATCAAGCAATCAGATGACAGACAAAATTAAATATTGTATGTTAGGTACTGGTAAGTTATGATGTAATGGCAGATGAAATACTAATTCTCAGAGAGAGATCTTAGCACAAAGAAAGATCTTTTGTAATCTCTAGACATTTTCATATGGTGTTCTTTTCTGACTTGAGTACATCACAGTTCTTGAAAACTTTAGCATCTATATAGCTTAGTGTACATAGGTAGATTAACTTTATACTTTCTTTAGGCACATGCCAGGACATACAAGCAGAGAGGTTTTGATAGTCTTCAGCAGTCTGACAACATGTGATCCAGCCAACATCTATGATCTAATTAAGGTACAGAAGTGAAGTTCACCTAATGCTGCAAACCTCCAATCTCTTAGACTAAAACCAGTCAGTTCAGATGTCATAACCATTAAATTATCATTTAAAACTTTGCACCTTTCTACCATTTTCAGTTCTGCTGATGAATTTGGGTATGCTTTCTTTTTCCATGTGAAGAGCTTAAAAGCAGTTAAGATCAGAGTATCTGTCATCGGTCTAAGTGCTGAAGTTCGCGTTTGTACTGTGCTTGCCCGAGAAACAGGTGGTATGTATCTGAAGTCTCGTAGCTATACTTGAAGTTGAAATGTGGGATTAAGTAGCTGCGTTGTCATGTAAAGATAATTATTTTGTTGTCCTAGGAGAAAATTTTAGGTTTACAAGTTACAAAATATATTTTAAAAATTAATTTAGGTTTCCAAGTTATAAAATTAATAACATATAGTGAAATAATCATCAGCTTACAGCTGCTGCTTTGAAAGAGGAAGTATATGCAAAACACAGTGTTCCAGATAAACAGATAACAGATAAAGCTATATGATGTGGAACTTTTGATATGTTAACATCAGTTTTTGTAACAGTAACTCCTACAATATAATTACCGGTAACGTTAGAGAGAAAAGCAGTAGATATTCTTATGTAATTATAAAGTGTTCTTACCTAATTTAAATATTCTGGTGTTTTGGTGGTTTTGGTGGTTTTTTGCGGGGGAGGGAGTTAGTGATAGGGTTGGATACTTCTTTTTCTAACTTAAAGTTGATGTCACGTTATTCGTAGAAATATATCTGTGTTACTTCCTATGTAAGAGATTAATGTTCTGAGTTTGGGTCATTTTTTTTCTCCGTGATAGGAACATACCACGTTATTTTAGATGAAAGTCATTATAAGGAACTACTGATGCATCATGTTAGTCCTCCACCTGCCAGTTCAAGTTCTGAATGCTCCCTTATTCGAATGGGTAGGATATGGTTTTCTTCAATTTCAAGTGCAAGATTTAAGGATCTTTTTCTCTCTTTTTCTCTTCTGTTTTGAAGTAATGCAGATGACTGGAAGAACTTTAAAGACATTGCACAATTGGTTCTTTTTATTTTACCACTTTTGCTTTAAAAGATAGATTTCAATTTGCTTAGTTTTATTCTTGCAAAATGTCCAGCTTTTACATTTAAGAATTCGGCTTTTAAGAAGTAAAACAAATAAGACTCAACACTCAAATGTAGTTGGAAGCACTGAGAGGAAATGACATTGCTTGTGCAATAACTGAAATAAATGCAGTATTTAAAAACTGAAGGAAGGAACTGAAGGAAAAACAATCATATTTTGTTTCTTCCTCTGTATTTATCTCTGAAGGCAACTATCATAAGTCTCATGTGCTTTAACAGCCTTCTGTTTTGCTCCATACTGGGTGCTTGCTTGGAGCACTGTCACATTTTTTCTTTCAACAAGTGAACTGGGTCTCTTTCTTTTTCCTGATGTAGTTCTCATTAAATTTAAACCTGAAATTAAACCACAGTAGAAACAGGAATGCCACTGACAAGAGAGCTTTGTTCGTACTTCCATCCATCTGTTTCCATAGGAAAAAAATATATATATATTTTTATATGGAACCTTAAATACTTAGAGATTTGCTTATTATGGCTGAAGTTTTTGTGATAATAGCAAAGAAAAGAAAAACTTCTTGATGGAAATAAGCTATAAAATTAAATGATATGAAGACCGGTGCTGCCTGCATAAAATGCTGCTGTCTTATTAATTGTATACTGCAGTTAGAAAGTATAATTTTTCCATTAGTAAAATTTTAATATGAATATTCATTGGTCATTGTTCATGAATATTCATATAGAGCTCTTTCTGCTTTCGTAACATTACACACATTTGCTTTTTAACTAATCTTCAAAAATTATGTTTCAATGGCCTTCTCTTCCTATAAAGTTTCTGAACAGATTTTTTCTTCAGTTTTTCTGAAAATGAACTGTTTTCAATTAATAGTCTTTCTTTTCAGCTACGGAAATAAAATGAAGGATTTAGTAGGTATTTAGGTAGAGACTTTTAGGAAGGATTCCATACCTGATAAGAGTATATTACTTCTTGTAATAAAATAAATAATATTAATTCAAAAAAAAAGGAACTTAACATTTAGAATAATCTTTAAACTTTTCAAATACAAGTCCGAAAGGTTACTAGTATGTTTAAAACTGATAATATGAAATGTTTTTTCTCTTAGGTTTTCCTCAGCACACTATTGCTTCTCTGTCTGATCAAGATGCAAAGCCATCCTTTAGCATGGCGTAAGTAGAGCTGATTAGAATTTAATGAGTGGATTAAAATTCAGTATTAGAACTCAGTGATATCTAGCTATATTTAGAAAATCTGTTTTCTGAT
>JAVCKT010082208.1:0-14811 GCA_032273925.1 Rhynchotus rufescens
TTTTTTTTTTTTTTTTTTTTTTTTTTTTTTTTTTTTTTTTTTTTTTTTAGGTAGAGTGCTTTATGTGCAGCTGGAAAGGTTATATGGGAAATTGTACAAAGGGAATGATCTCAACATGGGATATGAAACTGAAATCTGTAGTGATGGTTTAAGTGGAAGACAAAAATATCCCGTGGCATTTCTCAAAAATATTACAGAAAGCATGACAGAGCACTGAAAAACTCTGGAAGAAGCAATACCAAGTCCTGCAGCACATAGGTGCTGCTCTCGTCATCACTGACACTGACTTTATTTTCATGAGAGCAATGAGACCTATTTGCAAACAGGCATGAATTAATGAGATTAAATCACTGTGGTTGGCAAGGCCTAGTGAAAGGAGAGGCTTTCCAGACATACAAGAGAAGCAGAAAGTTGGAAGGCAAGAATATTCCCTAGCTAGTATGTTAAAATGGGCATTGGGGTTTGGGCAATTGGTTGGAAGAAAGGCTGCCTGGAAAACACAGGATCAGAGGGCAAGGGGTAATGAAAAGGGTTTCAGTCTCTCACAGCAGTATCTTGAACATCTCTATAAACGCTTTAAAAATGAGGTGGGAAGAGAGCAAAGCTGATGATTTATTTTGATAACGTGTCTATTGAAATTCAAAATATCAGCCTTCTATTCTCCCCGAATTCCTAGGATAACAACAAGTTTCTTGCACTGGGAGTCATATTTTCCCCCTGGTGATGCTGTACTTATCTATTGTGTCCATGTTCAAGGCTCTTTTCTTTATTCATGGAAAGGAAGCAATTCCTCATGAAACAGAGAACAGAAAGCATTTTTGCTTCTCGGCACAAAGAAACACAACTGAATAATGCATTTGACTTAGAAAAGTCTATATAGCCTGAGAGAGGACAAGGTCAGAAGACACTCAGACAGCAAACATGCCTCTGACCCTATTGCTTGCAATGATACAATACTTTATGTACATTTTTTTTTTTAAAAATCCTCCATTGCCTGATTCATCTGCCAAGCTAAACTTCTACTCAAACTTGCACATCCACTGTGGCTGCCTATAATTCCATGGCCTTCGTTCTAGGCAAGGTAAAAAAATTCCTAAGCTCTTTTTTTTTTTTTTTTTTAATTTTTGGTCAAAACAAGCTATGCTAATAGAGTGCAGGTGGAGCTCATTTGGGGTAATGAGGTTCTGAATGACAATTGTTGTAAACATAACATTTTTGAGACCTAACAGCTCAGCCAATTCACATGCTGTTCCTAAATGGTTTGTTTTGCTCCTTCCCAACTCAAGTGGAAATGCAGATTTCTTCTGGTGATGGTGGAGCAAGGGAGACACAAATTGCCAAGTTGTCACCGAAGCTGGAGGAAGATCCTCTCCTTCACTCTTGCTATGTTTGGGTGACGCTTGACTCTCCTGATCAGAGAGATTTGAGCCCTGCAGGCAAGCAAATCAGTTTAGAAATGGGAATTTTTGGAGTCCTTTTGGGCATTCAGCCCTTTCACAGCCCCAGCAATGACTACCCACAAGCAGAGGACTCTGGAGCATGATGTTCAGGGAGCCCAAGCTCAGAGCTCAGTTTGCCCCAACACTTGCTTTCATCCATGGCTGGTAAGCTTCTGTGCTAGAAAAATATCCTATAAGGAAAAAAAAAAGTAGCTGTGACAACTACTTAGCAATTTATATGAAACTGTAGAGGACATTGAATGCTACGGCCCCAGGGAATGGGCACTCCTGCAGGGCTTTTTTCATCAGAACCTGTCAACCAGATTTGAGGCTTGTGACTATATTGTGGACTTTTGTCCTCTGGTACTACTTAGCCTAGTAATGCCCATTATTATGGACATGAATATCTACAGAACATCTATATTCTGTATTACTGGATTTAAAGTACATGCCCCAAAATCTTTAGCTGCTTAATTTCCAAGCCATTGTTTGCAGTGATTCATCACATTGCCCCAAAGAAGAAAAGATGGGAACAAGATGCAGAAAAAGCATCTGCAAAACTTGATGGCAGTGCTAAGAAACATCCATCCTGCAAAGCTTTCCCATGCCACAATTTCCTACCTTGCAGGCTGATTCAGATGTACACAAGCTATCTCCTGTGTAGGGAAATGTGGAAATGAAGAGCAAAGAAACACACCACACAAATTTTATAGCACAAATAAGAATACTCATCTATAAAACTGAGCGGTAGCAAGACCTGAGAGTGATTAAGGATAATACATTAGCCATCTGCACAATGTCTGGTAGCAGCAAGAAGGTAAACAAGGTCTTGGCATGTATTATGTCTGTACAAGTGAGATGTATAAATCAAAAGTTAATCAGTTGCATATGAAAGAATAACAAAACTTCATTTGGATTACTCCGGGCTTTTCTCTCTCTCTCTCTCTTTCTTTCTTTTTTTTTTTTTTTTAATTATAAGAAGAATTATAGCTAGAAAAGACCAAAAAGCTGCAGCCGAAGGTACCCAGACTAGCACTGGAAGCAAAGGAAATGCTGCATTAGGAAGGAGTAACTGGACTTAGTCAACATGCACAAAGGAAACTGAGAATGCTGAGAAAAATCTAGGATCTGAAAATACCTTAAAAGGGAAAGACAGATGCCAACGCAAGGCATTTAAATACAATAACAGCTAATTGAAAAGCAAACATCTGAAGGTTTAAATGAAGGTAGGGATTAGTAGCCTGAAGTAATTTGGATAGAAATTAGGACATGCACAAATAGTTGTTGCACATTGCAAAAGGGAAAGATGGTCCATCAAATCAAAGGAGAACTTAGTTAGCTAATCAGACTGTGCCCATGGAGGGACTTTAGGAAAGCAAACAAATTTATCTTCCCAACTCACAATCAACACATCCATGTGAACCGATATAAGAAGGTGACTTCTCTCTCTGGAACGGATTTGATATAGTGGAAGTGATGCACAGCATGCATAATCTGCAGCCCAACCTATAAAACTTGTCCTTAACAAAAAGGTCCTTTCAAAAGACCCCTTTATGGTGAAACTTGGGCGAGTGCTGATGTGAGAAGAATGGTCAAATGACTGCTTTCCAAAGATGAAAAAAGGAAATGTCATCCTAAAAAATGCAAAGATTTATGACACAGAGATGCTTCAAAAGCAAAGCAGCATAATTCTACACAGACTACTTTTCACTATGTGTTTTCTCATTAAAAGAATACCTTGATGAAGAAGCCACTTCTTATTCAGAGGGCTCAAAGCCATTAGAGATACGGAGAGGGAACCAGTTGGAGACCTGCCCTCCCTTTTAGGAGGAATTAACTCCCAAAGGGACAACATACTTAGTTTTCTTCCAAAATCCTACAGTACTCAGGCCAAAAACAGCAACTAGCTGAGCAGCTTAAGGAAAAGGGAGGATATAAAAAGCTTCCTGTTCTCAGTTAAGAAAGAGCCTTTTGAGGAAAGCCAGGGACTGACTGATGTTTTCCTATGGCAGAATTTATTTGGGCAGAGTTTGCTCAAGACAGAGAAGCTTCAGGATGGTGAGAAAAGAGCAGAAGTGCAGGACTTTCCCTTCCCCTTAGGTACCAAATGCTTGTTTGCCCATTTCAGCAAAAAGGTAGGTAATGTTATGTCAGTGGCGCTGCCTTTTTTACTAGAAAACAAATGTGATCACATTCAATAACAAGAAAAAGTACCATCTGCTACAGAAAGGGAATGTGTGTCATCAGATCTTAAAATAGTCTTTTAACAGGTCAGATATGTTTAAGCATCAATTCACATTAATATATGATCATAGGTCGAGGAGCTAATATATGCTAAAAGGGCGAGGAGCAGGTAGAGAATATGAAGAAAAAAAGCCTCAAGATTTGCACTTATAGTTGGTCAAGAATAGGATTGTGAGTGATTAGCCTTTATGTACAAATATTCACTTCATTTTAGGGATGAAATTGTGTTCCTACCAAATCAATAGCAAATACCACTTCCCTGCCAAAGCTGCAGTGGCCACTGCCAATTACTCAACCGTTGCTGGGGAAATCTTCCACTGACTGTAGCATCTGTATTCCCACTCAGCAGGCAGAGGTTGGGATTTAACTTGCACGTGTAGGACTGGAAGGAAGAAAACGTCTTTCTTCTGTCAAGAGCACATCCCAGTGGAATAAAGGCTTGCCAGCAGGAAAGGAAAAGTGAAAAACACTTCTTTTCTTCTCCAAATTGACAAAAGTTGGGTTTGGATAAAGTTATGCCCTTGTTAATTTGAGTTGTTCAGATGCTGGTGCTTGGTCTTCTTTATTCAATAACAGCAAGTAGACGTCTGGTTTGGATTTGGATTCAGAAAAGTGGGTGGTATATGGCAAGGTTGTGGCCCTATTTATTTTGGGGATGACTTTGCAGACCAACCAAAAGGAATCTCCCATTGTCTTGTTGTCCCATTGTCTTGCTCTTTAAGTAGATAGTTCCATCTATATGCATTTAATATCTCAGGCAATGAAAATCAAATGAATAAAAAGAGGTGGAGAACAAATGCCCCACATCTCTCAATATTGCCCTCAATGATCCCTCAATATCAGAATAAGTAACCTGGTGGAAAAGATTGCATGATCTTTTTTTTTATGGATTTTAGATTTAATGTTTTTTGAAGGAAGGAAATAAAATAAAGTCATTCCTGTGTAATTTCAGTCAAGCCAATAGTTTGACACTGAATATTGCCTGCTGCATCTAAGGCTAACTTTCTTCAGTGCTGATGATTTTGAGGTGTTACTGTAAGGCAGTCTGCCTCCCAAAGGGTGACACATGCAGTTGTTTTTTGTAATGCAAAGTTTCTCTGGAATTTTAATAATGACAGAATGATAATCTTATTAAAAAAAAAAAAACAGTTTAATATTGCCAAAGGCTACAGAGCAAGTAAAAGGGTAGCTTCTTCAGATCCCTTCTCTGCTTTCCTGAGGAAGGCATGAGATTGATTTGTGTTTGTGTGCGAGTGACTTTGTGTGCTGAGAACCAAGCGTGGTGACAAGGACATGCTGAAGGTTTCCAGTCCTAGATGCAAATAGCAAGAAAATATTGCCACACCATTGTTTGCTGGATTAGTGAGAGGAAACACATATTCAATATCTGGGCTTGCTCTGCAGGCTAGAGATGTGGCTGGAGTATTTCTGTAGAAGTTCTGCTGCCAGAAAGCTGCCAGAACTGATTAGTCACACTTGCTGGTGGACATTTCTCTCCCAAACTTCAAGTTTTGTGAAATACTGCAGTGATTGAGATGTTTCAAAATTTAGGTTTTAATATATATGTACTGAAAAAAAAATGCTTACAGGTTTTCATGTCTTATGAGGAGGATTTGTGTGCAACTCAAGTTCAAGACCGTGATTTCTGCATCTTGCTGCGCTTACCTTCCTTGGCTGGAAAGCTTAGTTTACAACTAAATAAAAAAAAGAATAAAAAAAGGAAAATTTTCTACCACTCTAAGAAAACTACCCAGAAGTTATCGCTTTTGTAATCATGTATATGAAGTTGAAAGACAATCCTCTTATCAGAGATGTCTTCAATCATCTCTGCCTACAACCAGATAATTTGACTCTGAGATGACTAGTTGGTATTTCAAGTTCTTTCTGACCTTTAAACAATAATAAGCCTCATAGCAAAACATTCTAAGCAGCATGTAATATAACAACACTGCATAGTAGACAGTAATGGCACTGTAATAACATATATATTTCTATGCATTTCTAAATTTCATTCATGGGTATTAAGCCGTGGTTGACATGGCTGATGTGTTTGTTCACCTCAAACTAAATACAACAGCTCTGCTTTAGAGGTAGAAGGCTCCCTTGTCTATTTTGTACACAGGTGTTGAATGCAGCATCACTGCAGCATCTGGATCACTTCTTACAGCAAAAAATAATTGGAAATATTTTCAACAACTTTCATGGGTTTTGTATCGAGCGATTCAAGCTCTTCTACCAGGCATGTTAGCCTCAGATAATATTAACTTCTGTAACCCCATAAGCCTCCCTAATCATTGCTGTGGAGGAAGCAGGATTCCTACACTATCCTTATATACATTGAGGGCACAATGCAAAGCATCTGGACTTCAGAAAAAAAGAAAGCAGGAGAGAAAATCTGCTTTTTTTTTTTTTTTTTCCCTGACCATCTAGATTTTGACTAGATACTGGGGAATTAGGCTGAATTAAACCAGTCCTCCTGAAGCAAGCAAGTGCTCACTCACCCCCAGGTTACAGGGTTTGGCTCTAGGGCTCACAAGATGTGAGATAACACTGGAAGCTGAAAGGCATGTGCTCTGTAATGAGAAACTCTATTAGTCAGACAGAGATTTGAGTTACCTTGTAGATAGCCACAGTGTTTAATTCTGGATGGGTACAGCTCCCATTTCTGCCTTGGGACCTGAAGAGTGAACCTGCAAGGAGAAGCAAGAGCTGTTACAGGCCATAGACTGTCTCTATAACATGTTAGAGTTCTCTGTTCATTGTGTCTAGCTAAATAAAAGCATGCACAATGGGAAGAGTATCCACTTAAAATACTCGTTGGTAAGCCAAGACCTACACAGAAAGAAAAGTGGGAAACTTGACATGAAAAATGTCAGAGTGCTTCAAACTGGCTAAAAAGGTAAAATAAATAAAATGAACT
Organism: Rhynchotus rufescens; assembly: GCA_032273925.1. Lineage (NCBI taxonomy): Eukaryota > Metazoa > Chordata > Aves > Tinamiformes > Tinamidae > Rhynchotus > Rhynchotus rufescens. The sequence continues at coordinate 6,604 of JAVCKT010082208.1, forward strand.
TGAGAGCACTATTGTAAGCAACCGTGTGACTAATTTTCACACAACATGTCTCTTTTCTGTTGGGTTTCTCCAGGGAAAAGAATGATCTTGATCTGGTGTTTACATACGCTCTGTAAATCTTTACCCAAAGAACTGAACTCCTTTTGATATGGTTAGTGTGGTTTCTTCGGGTTTCAGTTCTTAAGCATTGTAAAATAAATGTGTAGATTCAGGAATGAGAAAACAATGCTGCTGTATTTTAAAATCTGGCATCTGAACAACGTCACAGGAGAGAGGAAAACTCACCCTCAATTGAATGTACACATGCACATGTCAATATGAATGCATGTCAGTCTGAGCGTGGCTACTGGAGTCTGGTCGGGCAAACTGTTCTCTAAGACATCACCCTCTGGATTGATCCTTATCCCTGCAGACAGATATTACGAGCTAAATAAAGACTGTACACAACAAGCATTTGTTTACAAAGAGCTTATCATTTTAGCAGAAGGTTTGAGCCCTGTTGAAAGGCAAGAGGCAGCTGGTTTAACTTCAGATATCTTGAAATTGTCAATGACTTGCAATTTTCAAGTGTGTAGTATGGCTAGTACCCACGTAAATGTGTGGTTAGTGCTTTATTTGTTCTATTTGTCTTCATTTTTGCGGAACAATGGAGCATGGCAGAGGATGCAAATAGAGGACAATACAGAGCGGTTTTGAAAAATAACATTTAATTGAATTCCACACATATTTCTGTGTGGATTTATGTCCTAACCCAAATAGAATAATTAGCTAGAAACCCTGGGATTCTTAACTGATCTTATGGTACCACAGCCAATATTTTCTTGGATGTAGGTATTGAGAACATGGAATCATTTTTGACAACTTATAATGGAAAAAACAGAAGCACTGATATTTCCATAGACTTGCATATTGCTTGTGCCAAAAAAGGTTAAAGCAATTTCCTCCTTGAAGTTGATATTACAAACTCCATATGAAATAAAAAAGATTTTTAAAAACACAGTTGAGGTGTTCATGTTGCACATACTGTATTAAAAAAAAATGCTAAAAGGGTGATATTCATCCTTGTTAGTTATACTGATAACCTAATTAACCAGGAACTGTATTAAAATGTAGCAACGTCAAATTATGTTTAGTGCTGAATATACTGACAAGCCTTGAAATGTTGGCGATAAATGTCAGCTTTAAGGCTAGATTCCAATATCATCTACTTGCTCTGGAGAGTGTTAGACTCCATTAGCTGTCTTTGACCAGAAAGGAATATAAAAGGACAGGCATAATACTCTTTTTTTTGGCTTAGTTTACACACTGGAAGAGAATACGATGCTTTGTTTTCCCCTGAGAACATTTACACAGTCGCTGATGTTAGTAAATGTGGGCAAATAAAGAGAGCCATAAGGAGGCTTCATAGGTTTCTGGTTTGGAATTGGTATGCAAGAATTTTAAAAAGAAGAAAGGGAAAATAGCAGATTTGGAACTTATTTGCTAAGTCATGTGGGCTCTGATTTGTTGCAGTTATAGATAAAAGAAGGAAAGAAGTTGTGTGGAAATCTCCTAGGGGAAAGAGGATATTAGTTTTTTAAAGTCTTTTTAAACCTTCTATTCTTCCTCTTTTCTAAGGATGTCTTCTTAGTCTTTCAGCTCTGTTGAGGGAGGAGCTTTCTGTGAAATAAGTTTCTTAGACATCTATGAAAGACACTATTTCATTCCATATGAAAATGAAAAATTCTTAGTCTACTGGGGCTGTCAATTTAATTCTGATTTTTTTGGTCTGCACAGTTAGAAGTTGCAAAGTAACCACAGTTACTATAAAATAAGAAAAAAAAAAAATCTGTTTCAAGGGCTAAAGTCAGGAGAGACTGCCCATATGGAGGCCACCTCCCATTAGCAGCTGAGACCATCATCATATACCCGAGCCTTCAACCCTCTTGAGATATCTCCAGGGGGTTGTAGAGATGCAGCAGGTCCAGTAAATTCAATTTTCCCTGCCTGTGTAATGTACACCTCTAAAGCCTCTGCTACTCATCTTCATTTTTTTCTAGAGTAAATGTGCCCCCCTTGTGCTGCAGTAGGACTGAATCACACAGGAGTGCTCCTGGCAAGGTTAGTAGTGCTACCTCTTAGAGATGAGCAGCACAGACCAGGTCCCAGAGGTCAGAGGATGAGATGGAGCTGTTGTCTAATGGCAAGTTAATATAACTCATGATCTCTTGGCTTTCAAACCATCAATCTTAAGGTGTGTGCACCCAAAGTGTTGTCTAGCTTTCCTGGTCCAGACAGCTAGTGGCACACGGCTTGACGATCTATGTGCCCTTACAGTAGAGCCGAAGAACCTCAATCCTCCCTCTTACATTCAAACTATGTAACTTAAATTTCTTGTGCGCTTTGGCCATCAGTGGACTCGTCAATTAATGGATTGCTCAGAGAAGATAATGCAGGGCAAAGCATCTCGGAGCTGAGCTGTTTACGGGATCTGCAAATTTATTCCTCTGGTTTCTCTGTATAATGGGCCATAAGTCAGCACAGATGCAGTAGCAAGGTCTGCTTCTCTTGGAGAAAGCGTGAATAAAATCAAGGAGACTAATGGGACATAAAATGCTTACTTCTATCCCTGAGTGAGCTATCTGTGTTGCTTTCCCTCTCTCAAGCATATGCACACATATACTATGTGTGACCTGCGCTTTCTGGAGCACAGCTATTTGCTATTCCAGACGAGTAGGTAAGTGGCAAGGAAAGAACATGGTCTCAGGCATGTATTAACAAGGTGCTGGTTTGTCTTTGCACACCTAATCGAGCAAGAGAGAAAATGAAAAGCAAACTAAGCCTTAAAACCTCAGCACGTTCCTTGGGCTGACCTTAAGAGAGTGCAGCTTTGTACTTGGACAAAGCACATTACCAGGGACTAATTAAAAAAAGCAACCAAACACAGGCTAGCAACAATTATAATAATAACATTAGATGACTTCTGGATGGGAAAAAGTTATATGCAATCCAAAGCTAAATTTTGGCTAAATTAATATTACTCTTATCTTCTTTTTTCAGTGAAAACTCACTCTTTCATTAAAACATTCCTATTTTCAGTCTTTTATGGCTCTAACAAAGATTCTTGGAGCATTTGAATTAACATTTTCTTGAACTGCAGGCAATATTTGTAAGTTATTCTCTGAGAAATACATTTTCCCTATAATCACAGCTCAGGTGGACATGGAAACAAATATTTCATTCCTAGATAGTAATCTTTGGTAAAAAAACTTTATGGAGGATAAATTTGGACAGCTAGAGAGAGAAGAAAAAGAAGCAGAATCTGGTCTCCAGAACAGATATGTGTAAGTATTTAAGGAGTATGTCTCATGCTTGTGCTCCTTCAGGTAATGTCCATCCAGTTTTACTCAGTTGCATCGGTTGGTGTCTGCTTGAAAATCATCAGAAGTAGCAGCTGATGCTGCTCACAAGAATCCCTCTCACACACTTATTGCTGGGTGCAAGGGACTCATAAAGAAACACTAGCATCTGTGCTGCTAGTAAAACAGGAAACCTGCTCTTCACCAAAGTCAAACCCAGTCCATTCGTTAGATTTACCTTAATTAGGAATTTAGCCATGTACATGCAGATTTTCCTTCTGTTTCGTTAGCATCCAGTTTGCTGACAGCTGCTTTGCAATATATGTATATATAAAGAGTACCTGAAAGATTCACTGTGCTTTTGCCATTAGATCTTTCACAAGGGAGATTATTTTTATATGGTAGGAGATGAGATGGGCTGAGAAAGAGAAATAACCCAATAATGATTCTTTGTAGTCTTCCACAAAGACATCTGAGAACAAAGGGGAATGGAAGGTACAAGAAAAATGAAAAATGAAATGTGTGCATACAGAGCAATTTCAGAATGATTAGATTTGACTGCAGTCCTTCCAGTGACTCCAGAAGAAGAGGAATATTTCTTCTTCTTCTTTTTTTTTCTCTCTTGAACAACTGTTACTGATCTGGTTAAGCCTATAGCAAACCATTATCATAAATTTACAATGCTAAACTCTAAGTATGTCTCTTTGAATGAAAATAACTTATCAGATAAGTCTAGAGGAAAATGCAACCAGATACAATCAAATTAATGAGACATCCATGGAATCAGTCTTGCAGTGAGAGGAGATCAGTTATCAAGCATCTACCCACTCCATTCCTGCTGAAGCAGACTCACCTATAGCACATTGCCAGTACCCTATTCAGATGCTCTGCAAGGATGGAGACTCCATGACTTCTCTGGGCAACTTACTCCACGTCTGTGTCACACTCATGGTAAAGAAGCTTTTCCTTTGTGTTCAGATAAAGCTTCCTGTGCTCCAGTAAGTGCCTGTTGCCTCTCATCCTATCATTAGACACCTAATGGGAAAGGGTCCCCATCTCTCCAACCTGTTGAGGACCTTCTGGGTTGTCAACCATTCCTCCCATTTTTTTTGTCACCTGCAACTTACTGATGGTAGAGCCTCTTCTTTCATCTAGGTCATTGATTAATAAGTTGAACAATATTGGAGCTCGTGTTGGAGCACTTCTACTTATAAGGCTCAGACTTTGTGCCACTGATCATAATTGACTATTACCTGGAGAATTAAGTTCATAAATAACTTACAGAGGAAGTTCTCAACTCAGTGAAAGCCAGATTCTTTTTTTGGAGGATGCTACCTGTGCCTGTAACAACTGCACCTATCTAATATAGGAAAACCATGGTCCTTGATCACTGGCTTAATTCAAGGGAAAAAGGAGGGAAAATAAATACAAAGGGACCCAGAAATATTGGAAACCAGGAAAGAGTAACAAAGTGGGGCTGAAGTTTGAAAATGTCAAATTTTTCCTTTTCTCTGGGTGTAGGAAGTTGGACAGAACTGTTTCACAGATGAGAAGTAACCTTCTTTCTGTTAAGTTGTATTCCTCCCCTTTTAATTTTTATTTTTCAGAATTGTGTTTTGGTTTCTAATGCTTTTATTATCTCAAACTGATGTAGCAGTCCTGCTCTGCTGCACCATCGAAGCCTCCAACTTCTACTTCACACCCAAAATAACACGTTTTCAGTGAAATAGTTGCCCTCTATGATGCAGTTTGACCTCAAATAAAATAATACAATAACACAGAGATGTTGTATTGATCTGTGCAATTAATTTTCAGGTGAAATCCAGAATTTAGTATTCCTGAGCATCTGGGATTGATATCTGAGAAGAAGTCTAGCAGCAAGAGAGAATGGCTTTGAGGGAGGGATAGATGTGATGAAGCTGTTCAGAGCATTGGTGTTCTCCAACAAAACTTCCTGGAGAATGGTCTTTGGGGAACACATCTATTTGCTCTACGTAAGAAGAGAGTCACGATTGCTTTAATTTACCTGCTTGACCAAGGGAACAGTAAAGAACATACAGAATTAAGTTGCTCTCCCTTGAGTACAGAGGCACCAGATTTGACTTTTGTTTCCTTATGGTCTCATGAAATCTGTAATTACCACGAGCACGTGTCTTCCCACACAATTTAAAAATAAATGAAAAATAAATAAATAAATAAATAAAAATAATAAATAAAGAAATAAAAGAGGCTATATATATGTGTATATATGTCTATATATATATCTTATGTGTATATATCTATGTGTATATATATATCTTATATATATATTATATATTATTATATATATATTATATATATAATAATATATATGTGTGTGTATATATATATGGTGTTGAATTTATCTTTCTCTTTGCTTCTGAAGTGGGTTAACTTCTCTGGTTGTTTATATGAAAATAGCCTGTTCTCCAGATGAATAATTTTCGTGAAGCATAAGAACTGCTTAAAACTGTGGTGCTAGGAGATTGTTCAGGTCTCTTCATAATTAGGGCCTCTGAGAGTGCAGTTATTTTATTTATTACTTGGCTGAATTAATATTTCATATTTAACTGCAGGTGTCCATTTCAATGCCTCAGTCTGTCGTAACTATTAAAAAATAGAAAATAGAAATCTTTTCTCAGATATATACCACTGAAGTACTTTTACTGAAAAATAATCAGATTTCTAAAGAAAAGAAAGTATAATTTTGTTAATTAATTAAAATGTACTGAAATTCCAAAGATACATATATTTACACAAAATCTGTCTTTTCTGATGTTTTTCAATACATTGTTGTTCCTACTCTGAAAGAAATGCAGACATTATCCAGCTTGGGAAAGTAAAGATGAAAAGAAGGAATTGGAAAGCAATTTTTAAAGGAAAATTCATATTCAGTGAAGTATATCTACTTAAAGAAAGCCTTTCATGAGTTTTTATGCTGTAAACAACATATTTTGGGTTATGCTGGGCCTTAATAGTGCTATCCTAGCAAATAAAAGACACTAGAAATCACGGAGAACTTAGGGCTGGGGAAATGTCTTTCCCTAAGGCAGATCTCAGTGATCTCAGATGTCTTTGCATGCCACGAGTAGGATCTTTTTCTTTCTATACATTATGGTGACCTATACACCAATATCACATATATAGAAACACACTCTCCCTCTCTTACTCATCCTTCATTCCTTCCCTTTAGCCCATGGGAGGAAATAGTGTGATGCCCACCTAAAAACTATTTAATTCTGGCTTAAGCTAATGGCAAATAAACCTGACCGAGTCCTGTGCAGTGTTGAAATACTTGAGATAGTTGCATCTTTTGTTCTAATCTTTGCAGAATAGAACAAATGTCTATTTAAGGAGATTATTTTATTTTTCCCCAGGAATGTCTCCCGGTGTTGCCTGCATGAACCTGATACATTATTACTCAGTGGCTAGAGATGTGCTGTTGATGTTCTGTTCTCCATTTATGACTGATAAGCCATTCTCTTTCTGAAGATTTGTAGGGAACCAGCCTTTGATTCCAAGTGCCTTTTGGCTAAGCCTCCAGACTTCGGCTTAAACAGATCAGAACTTTTGATCCAAGCATAAAAAATATGAAAACAATATTCAGGAAACTGAACATATTTTTTCTCCATAGAAAGGGTATAAGGTCAAGATTTTCATTCTTCTTACTTGAGCACAAAATTGAATGCATTTATTCATTATGTCCTGTCCTGCTTTATTTACTATGGGCAGAAGAACTCAATTCAGAATAATGATAGATAAAGGAAACTTTTGTTTGGTTATAACAAATTGCCTTAGAATTATGAGGAGGACTTCGTTCACCTCCTATTAGGAATTCTTTGATATTTAATATGTCACCTTTTTGCTGTGGGATACAAGGATTGAAACTTTATATAAGGGCAGCCTGAAGAAATGCTTTGGTGTTGTGAGGTGCTTTGCTTTAAGGAATAATAATGACAAATATCTGCAAACTGCTTTTGATAGCAAAGCAACTCTTTAACTTGAGAATGAATATATATAATATAAAAATATTTCCATCTGTTTTGTAACTTGCACATATCATTTTCTTGTATATATAACAAACTGCAAAACAGAATAAAAAATAAAGAGTTGAATTGCTCATAACTCAGCTATGTCTTAATGTGACTAACTTTCATTTGAGAGAAGTTGAAACACCATGAAAGGGATATGAACCCCAAATTATTTTGTTTAAGCATAAAAAGAAGTATAACATTCTTTGCACAAATAATAAACCATCCTTTTGTTTTCTTCTCATCATCTACAAGACTTGCAGGAGAAAGGATGTCTATCAAAAGAATCCTATTGGCAATATGATAGCCAAAATGCCAAAACTGGGGTTAAAGAAAGAGATAGACCAAAGGAGAAAGTTTGCCATCCCAGTGATATTTAGCCTATTAAGTTACTCTTCATTTGAACCTCTCAGACCATCCACAATGAAAATTGGAGACAGACTATCTTCCATTTTAACACAGAGTAGAGAAAGAGTTTCCAGTCAAGCAGGACTGGAGGTACAGGGCAACTGACTCTGCTGCATCATGCATCTTGTCAACTTGGAATAATTTTATCAAAAAATCAAATACTGGATCTTTTTGATTCTCCAGCCATTAAATTCATCTTTTTCATTCTTTTTTTTTTCCATTTTCTTTTTCTTTTTTTAATATTCTTTGATGACATCCTGCTTACTATTTGCTTTTATGTAACATGGCACTGATAATAGTGAGATCTGTCCATCTTTTTTTTTTTTTTTTTTTAACCTTCCCATTTCTAATTTCTACTGTCTGCATTATAATTTAAATACACAGGATTCAGCAGAAAATAAAACACGCTTTCT
>JAVCKT010082217.1:0-11876 GCA_032273925.1 Rhynchotus rufescens
TATCACCTCCCTCGACCTGCTGGAGACGCTCTTCTTAATGCACCCCAGGATCCCATTGGCCTTCTTGGCCTTCTTCCTCCCGAAGGTATGGGATGGGGTGAGGGAGAGCACCCTGGGCGGCTCAGCTCAGCACAGACAAGGAGTCACTGGGCACCACGGCAGGATTCACAAGTCCCTCAGGGGGCTGCCCCACAGCGTGGGCTCATCCAGACAGCCACTAAGCCATCATGGGATTGGGACAAAAATGATGCAGATGCCCAGAAAAACCGTTGTGCTGAAGCTGAGGAAAGGTGAGAAGCAGCATTTGAGCCACCACAATCATGCCTGCCCAATTTTAAGGACTAGATCAAATGTGCATTAATCCCACACATCCTGCAGGTCCTGCAAGGGGACTGTGTTGACCTGGGTTTGGACCAGGCTCCCAGCCTCGGTGCTCAGCCAAGAAGGACACGCCGGTCATGACAAGGACAAGCCACGGGTGGCTGCTGCCATCTCCCTGGCTTGCTGGCCCAGTGGCTCCGTGCTCATCATTGCGAAGATGGAGCACAGCCACGTGTCTGGACTGGGCTATGGAGGAGCCAAAGGAGGGGCGGGCGCCAAGGCCTGGCGCGACAGCAGAGGGGCAGCGGCTCCGCACGGCGGTGCTGGCACCCAGGGCAGCTCCCTGGAGCCCGGCGCTCCACGGACACGGCCGGGCCCTGCAAGGGGCTCTGCTAGGGAAGGGCAGAGCTGCCAGACATGGGTCTGATCCGCACAATCCGGGTCCAGTCACAAGAGCCAATTCACCAAAACCACTGTGTAAAAGACCCAGGAGAAGCAACACTTTACCAAAGGCTAGCTAAAGACTCAAAAATTTGCTCACAACAAGCACACTTCTCCCTTACACTAATTCTTTTTCTTTCTTTTAATATTCGCACTGCATTTGTTCAATTCTATCATTAAACGTAAGAAATAGGCTCTCGTAGGACAATATGAAAAAAATATATCAGCCACTGTGGGTTATATTGCCAACCAAGACAGGCTTCGGAGAGCTGATGTTGTTTCCTTATTTGAATTATTGACTAAATGTTACATGGGTAGCGTAGCAATCAGAATTGTTATTCCACAAATATTCTGTGAGAAAGAAGGATCCGCTCCAAGTGCCAATCACACATACTTAAAATGCAATTAAACAGTAAAGCTTCCAATGTACCCAACAAGCTAAACAAAAACAAATCACAAAAACTTGAGCTGCAAAAAAAACAAAAACAAAAGAAAGGACTATTTTAAAACATAAGTCAAAAGGAAAGTGCCAATACAAGCTGCTTGTTTATAAACATAGTAAGAACTTTCAGATGAAATGTATAGGTATTATTTATACACAGGGAAAAGGGTCTTTTTCCAGAATATTTCTTGGTAGAAAAAAACTTCTGAAAAAGCAACGTTTTCATTGCTTCAGCTTCAAGTTATTCCAAAAACTCTTCTTCCTCCCACTGTTTTTGTGCTTTACATTTGAAGTTTTAAAGGGGTAAAATGGACGGGAAGAGAAACAAGAGACAGTTTGGAATTTACAGTGCATAACTCTTGCCCTCACACCCTAGGGAATGAAGATTATTTTGAGAAAAATAGAAGAGTTCAATAATAACACCAAACAAAGGTATCGATGTAGTAATCTCAGTTTCATCAGCAGAAATGGAAATGGAAGAAATTGAAGGGAGCAGCATCCTTCCCTGAAGGATATCAGACTGACAGAGACTCACCATCCAGAGGCAAAACCCAAGGGACACTGGGGACTGCTCCTGCAGACACGGCGAGACCACGGGGTGACTCCTGCCCTTTCTGAGCAGAGAAGCACTACATTTACCTCAGATAGCTGCTGCTCATCAAAGCTTCCTCTGGAGAGCACAAACTTAGACCTAAGTGCCCTTCACTTGAGCAAAGCTCTGCTTCACTTTTGTTTCCTTGAACTGATAGCTCAGGGCTACAGCAGCGAGGACAGAAAAGGGCACTTTCTACAAAGGCCCCCAAGAGAAGAGTCTTACAAGATGTGCAGAGTGAACCCAGTGAAAATGCTGGTGAACATACTCTGCCTCAGGCAGCTTAATAAAACTCATATTAAGAAATCACTACAAATCATCTGCATGAGTTTGAAGCCTTGACCAAACCATACGTGGCGCATTACTCCATAGGCTGGTCATCTCGGGGAAAAAGAAAAGCTGTGACATTCACTGGTACCTATTACGAAGCAATAACCCACTGTAACGCCCCCCCACACACACACACTTCTCCTTTTCTTGTTCTTTTCTTTTTTTCTTAAGCTCTAACGAGCTTACTTTAATGGCCTGGTTGGAGCCAGAAGTCGCCACTTCTCACGTGCCCTTTGCAAACGGCCACCTGACAACACGCCAGAGTGAGAGTGTCCAGAATTAGGACAGGGATGTTGAAACACACAGAGGCAAATTGATCCAATCGACCCGCAGGAGAGCTGAGAAGCACACGGTCCTCGGAGACCCTTATTTTTCCAATCCGCAACGAAAGGGCCTGGCAGTAAACTGCAGAGAGCCAGTTTTACAAGCTGGGAGGGAAATGATTATAGAACTGTAGCAGTTGGGGGATCTTCCAGCTGGTTTAAATGATTTGGCTTCCTCATGACCATACTCAAGGAAAAGAAAAGAAACACAGCAACAAAAAACTCTCTGGAAGGTCAGCCATGAGGGCTATAAGCGTTGCATGAAGCAAAGCTCCTAATTCGTTCTCCAACATTTAATTTGGAGAGGTGGAGGAGGCAGGGAGGAAAAGGGAGACAGAGAGAGGGAAGTTATTGCATCCATATGCAGATATGGATTAGGGAAGCAGCCTGTCTCTTACAATCTTGTACAAAAATGAGCAATATTATCAAGAGAGGAAACCCAGTAGTGACTTTTACCCAGGGCTCCTCTGACCACAGCAGACAGGCACTCAGGTGAGATGTAAATTCAGATCCCCTCAGAAAAAAACATGCCAAATTGAAGCCATTTGGCTGTGTCTCAAAAAAATGTTTTTACTGTTGGGTGAAACAGCACCCCAGAATAGAACAGGAGCTGATTCTTTACTTAATTAGTTTAACTTTCCCTTTATGTTACACAGATAGTAATATATGCTTTACTGATAGTTTCACAGGAAAGAACCAAAATTTCTAAAAGGCTTTTTAAAAAATGGAAGTATCTGTTTCAGTTGAACCTGTCTGGTTATTTTGCACTGCATTTGAAAATAGCTTTTCCTGCCCCGAGCAGCAGTTTTGCAAGTTCCATAGAAAAAGGCAGTGGAGCTGCCTGGACCACCTCCCAGCAGCCCAGGCTGGTGGGAGCAGGGGCAGCCTCTTAAGCATCTTTTTCCCTTGTCCCTAGAAGATGCACTGCACTTCAGTCAAACATCTCTTGTACCTTGCTCATTTAGGAGACCCAAGGAGCTGCCCCACTGCTAAGCATGGGCTCGGGAGGACATGAGCAGCCCGGCCGCCACTTCTTCCACGCACGGCCCGGCCTGGCCTGGCCCGGCCCAGCCGGCCCTTCACCTGCAGCCCAAGCACAGAGAGAGGCCTACAGGCAACTCCACCGTTTTAGCCAAACTCACACCTGACATAAATAATAACACTTGACATAAATAACAACATCAGCTTCCCTCCCAGTCAAAGAGGTGGGTGCTGAAAGTCTGCGGGCTCAATCCCACTTTCCTTCCTTCCTTCCCTCCTACCAGCAGCAGCCCCTCACTGAGTTCATGGCAGGAATCGTGCTGCCTTCACCCTTCTTTATCGTTATTTTTTTTTCAAGCAAACAACACTTGGTTCATGGCCAGCACCTGAGGGGGTGGAGGAGTGAGATAACCCCCCTAGGTGCTGTTTGCCCATGTCCAGTCAGCATGGACAAGGTTTGCCAAGGGAAATGTGCCAGTTCCCTGTGCCCCGTGCTCTGGGTGTCGCTGCTGGAGTAGGAGGGTTGGACTAGATGATCTCTAGAGGTCCCTTCCAACCTCAACCGTTCCGTGATTCTGTGAAAGGAGCCCTTCTAGACACCTCTATTGGTTGAGGGGAGAAAAGGTGAGGTGAAATGCAGAGCCATCCTTTCCTCTGCATCTCTCCTTAGACCCTCTTTCTCTCCATTGACTACAGACGGAGCTGACCTCCCTCATCCAAAAGCTCCCCCAAAATCCACAGTCCAGGCACAGCCCAGCAACAAGTTTTGCTGGCTCTAACAAAAATAATCAGGGCTACTGACAGAACAGAAGACCTTTCGAGTCTGGTATTTAATGGACAACAGAGTACAAGATGCCAGCGCCTTCCTGGCAGCCCTGTCCTTGAGCTCCAAGCCTCCGATGCCAGCTTGGAGCGGGCAATGTCGCTGCAGAGGCTGCAAAAGCAGAGGGCCAGCTCTGCATCTGCTGCTGCGCGGGTCAAAGAGCCAGCTCCAGGAGCAGAGCAGTGCCCATCACCTCGCGCACACAGACTGACTGTCTCTTGACAGGAAATAACAACCTTGAACATAATGTCGATGTGGTAACGCGCCTTTCAAGCCAGTAATGACAAGGCCAGAGGAGAGCTGATGCACAGCCCCGAGCAAGTGCCAGCTGCTCTTATGGCGCTTTGGCAGAGACAGCTCTGGCTCAAACAAGGTGGGGAATATCTGCTTTATGGCCTGCAGACTGTGTCAATGTGCTCATAGCTCAGTCCTCTGCCGTAGCCAAGGCCCAGAGACCAGAAGCTGCCGAGATGCTGAACTGGGGACCTCTGGTAGGAGAGGAGAGCTCCTGGTTGCTTTATACAGAAGTACTTGTTATCTAGCCTTGAAGTCCTCAAATTGCTTCACGGCCAGTTCCTGGAGTAAGCATGAAAAATGCAGAACCAATTCCAAAATGAGGCTGTTTCACAGGAGCTGCAAATGTGACTCCCAACATTTTTAACACAACGCTTTAGGTTCCCTTGGTTGCATGAATGCATTTCATAAGCAGTCACTTCACTTAAGCCAAACATGAACAAAAATAAATAAAACACAACCCTAAAAACATCAAAAAGCAACATCCTAAGTAAAATAACGACTTTTTAAAAAGCCCTGTCCAGCAAGCGTTTTTAGGGGGCCTTCTCAATACATGCCATCATACAAAACTTGCAAGACTATTTCATAGCCCTGCAGCATGTGCCATTTCTGCACTGCACGTCCTGCTCCTTGCTAGCTCTGTGCTGGTGGAGGCACCACAGGAGACCCGGCTGCCTGGTCCCCTGCAACAGCCTCCTGTTGGCACCCTACAAGCCTCTGTTACACTTGGGTTTAACACGAGGAATTTGGTAACTCATTGGGTTGGTCCTGCTGCTGAATTTATGACTCAACCCCATGGCACCATCTGGAGCAGAGAGTGGTTTCAAGGCATTAATATCAGTGATGAGCCGAGTGGAGACAGAGAGCCGTGGCGTTGAATACGGAGGGTGCAGCTTGGATCTCCATCCTGCTTTGCGCTGACAGCAATCCGTTTTTTCTGGTTTCTGTTATGTTTTTATTGTGTAGAAAAAAGAAGCACCCCAGACCATTTATGAAGGATTGCCAAATTTCAGTTTCCTTTTGATTTCTGTATGCAGAAAGTAGTGGCAAAGGGAAAGGCCACACAAGCCTGTATTAGGGGGGGATGTAAAACAGTGCAAAATGAACATTGTTGCTAAGATTTTAGCGGGGATAACTCCCAACTTCAGGAGGAAACATATCCCATTTATTAAAATTTTAGTGGTTACATTTTTAGAGCTTCAGATTTTCAGAATAGAGAAGTCAAAGATAAGTGCTTTTTTCTTTAACTTTTTTTTTTGCCTATTTTTAACCCTAGCAGCCTGCAAGATTCTTTGCTTTTTCCCCTCTCTCTCTAGGCTCGGAAAGGCGTACGCTCTTCTCCAGGAGTCTGAACTACTGCCAAAACTGCTCTGCTATCCAAGGAGCTGAACACACATCGCAACAGCATTAATTAAAACTCACACAGCAAGGAGAAGGGGGTAAGGATGGACCCTTGTTTCACAGCAGGGAAAATTGAAGAAAAGGCACAAAAAGACCTGACAACACACCAACTGTCACTGAGAAAACCAACTGGGAGGGCAGAGAGGTAGGGATGGAAGAGCAGAACTTAGCATTTTATCTCCTAGTCAGTGCTTTCACTAGGCTATGCTTCCACTATGCAAAATTAGGTTGCTTTGGATTTAAAATAGGGATTTAAGAGGCAGATCCCTTAATCCTGGCCTTCTCGTGCTTCCTCGCCGCACCTACACAATTGCCACATCAAAATATACCATCCGTATCACACGAAACAAAGCAGTTGCTAATTATTATATCCCATTATAGTGATGCCTCATGTGTACTTCTTTCAAGATTTATCAGAGTCATTATTTCTGTCTGCAGCACAATTTCCCACTCAAGTGTGGGAAAATGAAGGCAACAGCTATTTAAAGGCAATTTGCAAGATGTTCTATATGTATTAATTTCTTACAGTCCTTTGGGAATGTTTTCTTACAGCAGGTACCTAATCCATAAATACACATCCATTTGGTTAACAAATATACGGATTAAAAAGAAAGAGTAGAACTGAACTGACAATTTAATTTCTGCTGGATAGCACACATTTATGACTTGATACTGGATAAACATCACTTCATCAGAGTGAATTTACAGAAGGAAAGCCATCAATACATCCAACAACTTGGTAGGGCTAAAATGAAGGGAAAGAGAATTCCTATCGGGCATTATTTGTAGGTTTGGGTATAATGACCTCCATTAAAAATAACAACAAAAATTAGCCTCTCAGTAAGCAACAACTGATCAGTAGTTTTGAAACCTGGAGGAACATTCTGAAAAGCTGAGAGTCCAATGGCGAGATGACAGGGACCTCAAGCAGGCAACAGGTCCAGGTGCAAGACGCCCTTGAATGAGATTCCAGGATTCAGCACACAGTGCAAGAAGCTCCCATTTAAAAGGCCGACACGAATTTAGAGCAGAGATCTTTTCGATCTGGACAATCTAGAGCTGCAAGAGCACTGGGGGAAGGAGGGAGGAAGAAAGCCAAGGAAATGAAGGCGCAGAGCATCTAGCTTCCTAGCCATTTAGGCTATTATCTCCTCTCTTTTTCCTAGCATAAATAGCTCCATGTAAAAGACTTCACTGAACCAGGCAAATAGAAAAGCTAAAAAAGAAATCTGAGCCCCCACACACCTGCACGTTTCCAGCTCTTTTTCAGAGCAGGATTCCCTGGTATCCGCACGTGGAGCCCTTCAGTGCCTGGCACCAAGGGCACCACCACACATGCAACCTCACGCTACACCCACGCTAGGCCCTGTTTTGATATGGAAAAGAGCATTTTAAGATCAAATTGTTTTCCAAAAACAGAGGAATTCACCTTCCACAGTCTGCTCGGGTGAAGGGAGGGGAAAGACAACATTCCTGCCTCCACTTGCAGGAAATTAAAGCTGCCGGAGTGCTGGGAGGTGTTGAGAAGCCTCAGTTTCTTCCCCATGCCAATAGTGAAAGGTGTCAAATGCCTTCCTCACCTCACAGTGCTGGCAGAGGATGGGGAGGGAGCTGAGCACCGCACATCCGAGCTCACGCTTGGTTTACTGGGGCTTCTCCAAACCAAAAACACTTTGGATCAGTAATTTATGCAGTTTTGAGCTGTCACCTGTTTTTCATCTCACTTAAATCAGTTTTGCACTAGTGTGCAACAAGGCCTAAGTGTGAGCTACCATCTCAAATAATTCAGCTTCATTTTCCACATTCTCCGGTTGCCAGGACATAGCACGACGTTCTCTATTGCTTCTCTCACCGATGAAGGGGTACTGGTAGCATATTTTTAATCAAATGCATTTCCAGTTGCTGGGTTTTTTTTCTACACTTCCTCAAAATAGCTGCAAGTCAGAATGAAAAACACGGAATTATTGAAGCTGCCTAGATTTTCATGGCATTTGACCAAAAGAAATAAATAAAAATAAAAATAAACATTCCAAACATACCCTTCTCGTCTACAAAAGTGAAGGCAGTTTCCCTGGAGAGTCTCAGCCCTTTCACTACACAAGGTTTGGACGGAAAATCCCAGCAAGAAGGGCAATTTCCCCTTCCCAGGACTTACGAAACAAAGACCTGCTGTTAGGTTACCCCACTGTAGCACCGGTTCCATACCTGGTTTGACTGCTCCAGCTCAGCATGCATGTGTCAGACATATTAAAACACACAGGCACACCGAGGAAAGAAGAAAAGCCAGAGAGAGATGCACACATGCTAAAAGACAACCTCAACACAGGAGGAAGTAGGAATAAATTGGACACTGTGGCACTTGGGCTGGGAAAAGAAAGCTTCCTAGGCAAACTTCTTATATTGTGGGACAGCCTTCCAAAGAGAGCCACAGAGATCATCCAAGTGGACTCAAAAAGTTTGTGAATGGGATTAGATAACTGCCTTTTGATGGTAACAGAAGGCTGTGTTTGATAAGGTTGGGTTCTCCGGCCATCTCAGGTTCATTTGACAAAGGAAGAGGCGCTCCTGTGGGAAGTTACGATCTGAGGATGATCTTCTGGGTTGTTCAGCTTTTTAACCAACCGGACTGTATAGGTCTCTCTCTGCTCAAGGCACAGCAACGCTCATCAGCCAAGCTAGCGAAGGAAGTGAGCATTAGCAGACTGGAAAAGGCTCTTAACATTAATGTTCGAAAATACACCACGACTAATTGAAAGAGGCCAGAAGAATCCTCCAGAAGCCAGCTTGTACACGTTGCATGACCACAACCAGGCCGAGAGAGCCACTACTGTTTACTCACCCCATTCACTCAGCTTACAGGAGACTGGCTCTTGTTGTGGGAATACCAGAGCTGTGGAAACCTCAGGTCTAGTGAACTCAAACCGAGCTACGGCGATCAACACCAGCTGTTCAGCTGCACTGACCCAGTAATCACCATGATCATGTGTCCCAGTTACTGCAGGACCCTGCTAGAGGGATTAGCAGCTTGTGATCATCACACTAAGCTCTACTCAAAAAAAAAAAAAAAAAAAAAAAAAAAAATTAAATGCGAGGACAAGATGCTAAAAATGATTTCCTGCTAAAGTACCTCAGTGTTTGGGAGTTTGAGACAAGACAAGTCTCTCCTAACTGGCAAAGGGCTCTTAATGCTTCCAATACCACAACAGGAATTAAGTGTCCCAAAGTAGGCCTCAGCCTGCGATCTCGACTCACTCAAGAGCCCTGCAGTTCCATCCGTCCAAAAACTGAGGTCTTGCTCTAATGCAGGTCAAGGGACAAACATAAAATACTGAAATCCCAGAACTCCTGAGTCCCAGGAAGCCTCCTCCCCGATCCGGGAGGATTACCACCAGGTAGCCAGGAACATGCTTCAACCTGTGGTTATTAACCACAAGTTAATAACAGCAAACTCTGAACAAAGCCAGATGGATGTTGTATGTGACGATGCAAAACACCTCCCTGGATTCTGATATGGACACAACTCCATTGTTTGATGCTGATTCTCCCACACGTGTTTGTTTTTTTTAAAGACGTTATTAGACCTTACACCTGATCAGATTACATCTGCCACCTATGAAAATACAAACTGACAATTTGTAGCTAGAAAATACTTTTAGAAATTCTCTTGGAAATCTTGCTCAACTTTATCATATTTGAAGTCATAATTCTTTCCACTGGAGCATGCACTTCATTACTTGGTAATGGAGCAGTAATTGCTCTTCGGTTCTATAAGCTGCACCTCTAATTTGTAAGAGATTTCTGAAGAGATAATGACAAGTGTTTTAAAAATGAATATGAAAGAATAAGAAAGTTAGTATATAAGAGATAATGGTATCTGTGGAATAGTCTGATAACTGGGCCACAGTCTCAGCTGTTTTAAACTATGTTGATGATCTTGACGATCTGGTGTTGCCCCTGAAACCCTGAATCTGCAGGCAAATTAACCATATTACCTTGTGCATTAATCTGACTACATCTCACAAATGATAGATCATCATCAACCTAGGTCAATATTATCATAGGCCAATATAGGCTTTCCTGGTTTCCTGAGCACTTCCTATGCCACACTGAAGGTAAGGCAGACAGCAATTCAGTAGCAGCCATTTTCACCCTCTCAATTATACTTTCTGATTATGAAACACTGCAAGCGTGAAATAAAGATAGCTGATCTTGTTTCTAAAATTAGACTGAATAAAAACCCACCAGAAGTATATTGTGAGGTTCAATCTTGTGTCAGAAAGGGCGATCTACCCAGATTTTCTCCAACACCCTTTTTCCACCTTGATGATGGTGAACAAGCGCTCAGTACAGTATTTTAAAGACGGTGCCTTCACTCCCATAGCCCTTCCAGACAAAATGTCAAATTCAGACTCCGAGCTGATTCCACAGCAATGCTCACAAGATTAAGAGCAGTGCCCCGTCCAAATGTCAGCTGTGTGTGCAGATGCAGTATCAAGGCCACCTCATACGAATCACTTTCCAATTAAGACTGAAACACTGTTTGCTAGAAACCTGCAAACACATGGAAAGATCTCATTTTTGGCCCCACAGGAATTGAGCATCAAAGACATGCTAATTTTACTCTAATCTACTTGTTTTACTCTGCAAAGTATTTGTTTTTATGTTATGTAGATTTTATGCTGCAAAAATTCACTGCATTTTGCTGTTAGGAAGCAGTCCTGTGTGACATTCAAAGAAAAAAAATTCTAAAAAATTGGTAGTTACTCAGACAGGCTGCATCACCTGCTCCAAGCTCCTTAACATTGCAGATGTGGTATTAGCAGCACCTGGGCTACCTAAAATGAAACTTGTTCAGATATGAGTATATGAGCTTCATCACAGTGACTTCTCAGTGACTATACTCAGTGACTTCTGGTAGGTATCGTCCTACTGAGCTCTGTCTTTTGGGAAGAAGGATAAAATGCAGCTATCACAGAATGCAAAACTCTAGGCCAGGAGAGATCTGTTTAATATAGTAGAAGAAAAAAATATATATACCATGAGATGCAGCATGCAGAGATGAATTTAAATAAACTGGGCTGTAAACAGGCACACAAGTATTCACCAAAGAATACCTCAAACACACCATCGCATCAAGCCCTCAAAGTCCGGGCTGCACTGCCTCACTGACAGATGTGCTAGAGCTCCAAGTGAAATCCAGGCTTAATGCAAGTCATTCCCAGGCGTTGCTCTGCCTCTTGCGCCGTGTTCTAACTCCTGTTGGATGCTCGTAGGATCTGAACGTTTTCAGTGACAGTTCTAATATCAGTCAAAACGTCCGGGAGCCGTTGTTGCTCTGCAGAGCGCTGAGAGCAGCCGAGCTGTGTGACACCCTGGTACCAACAGCCTGTGTCATTTTCCTCCCATAAAAACTGCCCACGAGCCAGGGACCGGGCTGTGCTGGCCAGCTGGCACTCGGCTACCAAATGGTGTCCCTCACTCCTAGGCTGTAAAAAGCTCCGTGTACCTTGGTGAGGAGCTTCCTCACAAAATACCATCTGTTTGAAAGACAGACATATCTAATTCTCATTTCTTAGTGGGCAGTTGCTGCATTTACGGTCTTTATCATAAAAATAACCACGCAATTTAAAGTGTTAACCCTGGAAGCAGCCTCAAAAGATCAGCCGTGGCTCAGCAAACTTTAAAGATGATCGTTGCAAATTTAATTTCAAGTTGAGCGCCCCTGTACAATAATGGCAGAGATGAAAGACTATTAGGGAATAATCTTGTTTATGGATCAGTGAGCTCCGAAAATTGCCAAGGCACCGTGAAACATATTCCTTGCTCACACCTCATAATTAACTGACTGCTTGGTGCAGAAAGGATGCCGCACTATTAGAATCATCTTTGTTATGAGAAAGCTGTTCGTTTGGACTGAGCTGTCACCAA
>JAVCKT010082293.1:0-14806 GCA_032273925.1 Rhynchotus rufescens
GTAGTACATCAACACCTGCACCAGTGCACTTTTCATTAAAGGACTATAGTAAATGTTTATATAGCTACCAAGAGAGTTTATTAATGCAAACAGAAATTATAGCAGAGAGATCATCCTTTTCAGTAATTAAGCTCTACAGTACAATGTAGACCTGTATATACACAATTCTCTTAGGCAGCTTTGTTTAGTGAAAAGGGAGGCATAAACTTAACCTTGATCATGTGGTAAGAAATCTCCAATTTGTTCTACATATCAGATTTTCAGAGAGTTTAAACAACCATAGCTTTTACTAAGGATAGAAGGAGAATTTTAAGTTGGATGCAAATGTTCAACAAATGTGCAAATAAACTTCAGTGCCAACAAGATTTTCTGAAGGCATTTGCAGCTTCCGCAGAAGTCATAAGGATGATGTGTACTTTACTAGCAATTATATTGAATCTTAACCGGGTGGCTTAAGTGTTTGTCTACCGTCTTTCTTAGGTCCCCAGCATATTTCCCAGAGAAGTCAAGTGGAGCTGGCTCTGGCCTCTGTAAGCAAGGATTTGCACAGGGCTGGCATGGGAAGAGAAAGGCTTAGGACAAGCACCTAAAGTGCACTTAAGATCAGATAGCTTTTAATCAGTTTTCATTTCCTCAACTGGTCAGTGTCTTAACAAGCAGCCTGTCAGATATGGTTTGAAAACTGTGACAGGGCACAGGAAAAACAGCTGGGACATCTGATCAGACCCTCCAGTCAAGAGTCTCCCAAGTTTTCTGGTGAACATGATCAAATCCTAATTATAAAACATTGTATAGGAGATATTTCTTTTTTTTTAAAAAAAAAAGGACTTCATTCAGAGTGCTTGCTCTGGTGACATAAAGAACTCCCAGGATTTCATAGCTATGTATATAGGTATTTACACACAAATAAATATCTTACTATGAGAATCATCAGAGCAAGAGGCTAGCTTTAACAAACAAAAATGATAAATCAGAAAGTCCTCAAGAGGAATGGACTTTAAAAATGTAATTGTCAGCACTGGCCCGAACCCCTCGTATTTCACATGCAACATGTAAATCAATTTTACATATTCTCTTCTCCCATTTACTGCATACCATTGTTCTACTAAGCTGTCTTAAAATGTGTTTATCTTCAAGATTAAGTAAAAACTACAATTCCGTTAAAATAAAGACTAAGTGTCACTAATAAAAACATAATTTTAGTCAATTGCACTAGTCCATGATAGGAAAACACAGTGACTTCTTCCTCATCTTACTTCTTGACCCTTTCCCACCTTCTCTTCTAAGATACTGCATCTGGTTTCTTCATCTTGGTATATGAAAAGATTCCCCCAGGTCTCTGTATGTAGGTGGAAGTTGAAAAAGAGACTGGAAAATTAGCTCTTCTGGGTGTTTCTGTGACAATAACTCAGCAAAGTCCAGCAAAGCCTTAATGTCCAGAAACAGATTGCACCAGTTTTCAAGTCGTGACACCTTTTGATCCTTCTTTTAGATTCACCCTTATTCACAGATGTGGATGACAAATTAATCTCTTCTGAGTGGAAATCAGTTTGTAAGATAAGAATCACACACACCACAACTCCTATGAAGGAACAGCAAGTATCATACTCTAGAAATGCCCAGTTTTCTATAATACAACATGTGGCTTGTTTGCCAAGTGATGAGGTAATGGAAGCAATGCTGAAAGCATTTGGGGTGATTTGGAGTAACATATGCAAGATGTTTTGTTTTCACTTGTGTCATTTCAGCCCACAGAATAACCAGTGCTTGGGACTAACTCAAGGACAAGATGCCTCATCTTTCATTCATAGAAGTAATCTCATTGAATTCCACAAGCTTGCTTAAGTGAATCTAGGTTAATCAGACAGTAAACTTTCTAATTCCACAGCATGACTTTACCAAATCATTCAGACATCCCAGCTTTTTGCTGATGAATTATACCAACATGTATTCCTTCTCTGCATGCGTATGTGTATGCACTTATACACACATATATATGCTAATATATACACATGCATACACATTGCTAAAATGATACAGAATAAATCACAGGAGAATATATGTCCCTATTTCTTAAATCCCATAACAGCTTGACAACATACCTCTATCTTTCTGTCCTTGGAGATCTCACAGAGCTTTAGAAACCCCAGTGAAGACTTAAACACGCACCCTATTTAAATAAGAATGGGGTGAATATACTCTTTGGCAGTAACTGAGCCTCCAAAGACAGACGTTTTCTGCTGTTACCGCTTCTGCCGTTGAAAGTCGTGCTCCGAGCCTTGCATTTTGGCTAAAACTTTGTTGAGCCGATCTCAGAAGCCCTGGCAAAGGTCACACTCCCCATGCGAGGAGGTCGGCCTCGCGCCCTAGGAGCAGGCCTAGGAGAATAACCCTGCGCACCGCACATTGTGCTGGGAGGCTCATCGTCAGCATTGCTTATGCTGGATCATGCAGCGAATCAGGGCAACACAGCTGACAGTTGGAGGTCATTTTCCATCGCAGAGGCTCTTTCATAAGGGCAAACCTTTATTTTCTGTGAATTTCTATCGTTTGAATAGTAGTTGTGACAATGGTAATGTCTCAGAGATGACCTTCTAGGGTACTGTTGAACACATTTTCAGAGAGCATTGAAAGAAGAGAATCATAGAAGCCTTGTCATTAACCGAAAATTAAATCTCGTAAAAGATGTTTCTTATAAATAAGCAGAGTGGGGGTGGAAATGATCTTGTGGAGAGAGAAATGGGTATTAACATGCTATTTTGAAATTTGCATCTCAACTCTACTGCTGCTGCGTGCACCTCACCTCTGCTACTACTGCGTGCCACCACTATCACCTTGGGTAATCCTGAGCTTGTTGTTCTTTCCTTACCTGTCCTTAAAACTCAGACACTGTTCTCTCAAAAGACAAGCATTGTTAGGAAAAAGCCATTAAACTTTATGAGATAGCCAGCTATGCTGTGGAAGAGTGTCATAAAAAATGCCTTCAGTCTATAAAGTCTATAAATAAAAGATATATATGAGAGACGATTATTCTAGAAGATCTATAACTCACACTTACACCTTAATACTTTTATTTCTTCATTTTGAATTATTTAAAGAAAACAATTATGAAAATATCAACCTTTTCTTTTTGGTATTATAAGAAATAAATTGATGGCTAGAGCTGCTACAGTCTTTAAAATTATTTAGCATTTTTATTGCCACACTAGGGAAGTTAATAGTATCTTTCAGAAATCATTTACACGCTACTGATCAAGGAAAGTATCAAAAAAAATGTTCATTGGAATGTCCTTTTTACTACTGATCTTCTTACTAAATGAGTAGAAATAATCGTAAATCAGAAGAGAGATTTATGGTATGTAGTAGTTATCTGGTTATTTTGCCTATGCAGAATTTCTTGTTTTAAAGGATTCATTTGCAATTTAATAAGACATTCTAATCCACTTCAGCAAATCACACTCTCTCCTGTCCAGCAATTCAGAAAACGTAACTATTGAACACCCAAGAACCCTACTTACAAAAAACAAATGTATAAGCAAAAAAACCCTGATGCTGTCCAACACTTTGCAATATACCAGATGTTTCAAGAGATAGATGTTTCAGTATATTTACTCCTTATGGACTGGCCTTGCAGCTAGTAGCTTTTTGACAGGAAGCCATACATATGGACCAATAAAGTCCAGAAGAACTGAAAACACGTTCACATTCTAAGCCATATGCCTGAAAGCCAACAGGTAAAATCACAAATCTGGAAAGGTGAACTGGAGGCCTTTTTACTGCCTTCCACAGATCCAAAATCATTTTTTATGCCTTTGTACACAAGAAAGAATAGCATACCGTATGGCCATTCCCTCCTCCCAGGTCAAACAAGATTTTTGCATATTTCTCTATCCGTGAAAACAGAGGATTTAAGTTCACATAGAAGATTCTCTCTCCCATCAAGTCCTTAGCATGACTTGGTGGCCATGCTGACTAGGATGAGGGATATATGCTCCACATTAATCACTCCAGTCCCCTTTCGTGATCTGCTATGGGAATCTGTTAGCTCATCTAACATTTTTCTCCTTGTCCCATTATTTGTGATTTCCTTCCTGGGAAAATACAGGTCTGGTGCAGGAGCAGAAACACAGTATGTGGCAGTCAGGATATGATTTTTTTCTCCGGGATCTGGGAACTAAGACACATTTGCAGTCTGGGGAGTCTTTTTAAAAACAGGAAATGTCATTAGGCCTGTTTCACTTTTTATCTATAATTGATTCTATGCTCCTGAAAGTAATTTAGTATTTTGCCATCACAAGAACATGAAGATACTCTAATCACAGAATTTGCTTCTGCCTGTTGTGAAGATCTTAGAGTAGCTTTAGATAGTTCAACTGCAGCTGCTGTGGAATTCAACCAGTTGCTGAACTAAAGAGCGAATCAGCTTGTTCTTTCCTTTTTCCCTTCTTTCTCTCCCTTTTCCATTCTTCCTGAAGGATCAATACCCTTTTGGGCAGAGAATATTTGCTAGGTCAAAATTTCCAATAAGTAGATCTTCTAAGCTCTGCAGTCCTTCAGAGATCCTCTGCTTTTATAATAAAAAGCAGCATTAAAATCTAATTTCTAAAATCTAATTAAAATTTACACTTACATGATTAACACAAAGAGGGTGTACATCCTCCTCTTTCTCAGAAAGCGCTATGAACACAGACATGTAGTGAATACTCCTCTTAGACTTGTGTTATTGACCGTGGTTAAAAAGCAAAAAAAGAGGGGGAAGTATATTCAGTCTGTACACTCAGCAGTTATATCAATAGTATTATATGAAGCATGCATGAACTGGGATTGTGAGAGGGAAAGCAGTATGCAATGTCTGCTTTCCCCCAAAACTTGGCAGTCAATCAAATGAAAACCAAATTTTACCCTTTGCAACTAGGATACACCATCTACAGGCAAATACAGTCTCTGCCACATAGAAACTGTCAAGAATTTGGGACAGTAAATGCTTTTAGTCGTAAAATGATGATTCCAAAAGATATATTCACAAAGATAAACCTTTCATAAAAACATCCAGTTTTGATTTTTGAATCTGAATCTCTTCATCTAAAGTAACTGTCATAAGAATGAACTATTTCCCTTGTTGGGAAAAAGCCTTGAAACATTTTTTTCCTCTTCTTTTTAATCCCTGAAAATTTTAATGGGATGGGAAAATTGTTTCCTGCCCGGCTGTCATGGTGAGTAGTTGGCAAATGATAGCAAGACACAGAATGCAAACAGCTGGATTCAATCACTGCACTTAGCAGCTCCGTGAAATGCGGTTGTGGATGCACCAGATACTAAAAGCACTGGTAAAGAGAGTTCTTCCAGACTCCAGGCCAGACATCTGGTACTATTGGAGTTATGAGACTATCAGGGAACATGGCACATCATACACCCAATTAACAGACAGATGAGTTAATCTGAGTTAATGGTAGAGCTGAAATTAACAGAGATGTGTAATAATCTGTGTATCACTATCTTTAAAGGTACATGTACACTCTCCTCCTGGGATATGGTACTTCACAAAAAAAAGGAGCTATCATGCCATTCTGAAAATACAAGTATATATTTCTCCGGTAAAGCTATTTTTAGGAAGAGCATTACCTAGCACTTTCACTTTTCTCTTGACTAACAGGACAGCTTAGTGGAAAATCATTACACATAAAAGAAAATACAGTTTATAAAGAAAGATGGACAGGTTCAACTTAGAAATATATGTCTTTCTTCCTTTCCATTCACTTTGCTTTCCAAAAGCCATTACTCTAGCACACTATTGAAGTTAATGGTCAGGGTAAGTATTTTCACATCATTATGTAATAGAAGTGTACTTCCAAACTCATATTTTATTATTTTTCTGCAATGGTGTTCAGACACACAAGATTCCAGTTTTATTTTAGCTGGAGGGTTATTGTAAGATTATTTAAGTAAGATCCAGCAAAAATATATTATTTTAAAATCAAAAAAGAAGAAAAAAGAAAAAACAACACTTCTGTTAATTTGACTTGTAAGGTTGTGCACAGTAAAAAATGATAATGATTATGACTACAAAAATAAGATAAAATAAGCAAATATTAATATCAAGATGTTCACACTACTATAACACAGGTCCTACAACTGTTTTACTTTTGCAGCTGCTCCTAAGTAAAAGTGAGTAAATTACTATTCCACTCCAAAATGACTTGCAGAACAGATTTATTAATGCAGGCAGAGTTTTATAGAGTGGATTAACGATCGAAATATGGCTATACATCTATATATGGTTCCATCTAAAATCTGGAAAATAAATATGCAAGGATAGGAATTTATAAAACGATTTAGTTATACTGACTAAACCTTTGAATTTAATGAGAAAAAGCTTTTTAAGTAGGAGGAAATAATACAGTTTCCTGTTTAAATAATCCAAGCTAATGACAACTGCAGCTAAGATACAGTAGCTTCTTCTTCTTTTTTTTTTTCTCTGCAAGTGTTACACCATAGGGCTTGAAGAGACCTTCCTCTATATGCCATTGAAAAATTCAGAAAATAATTTTTAAGTTAGGGAGATTTCTTTTAACTGCCTTATATGAGTGGATGTTAGGATAGCTTAGAATTTCTCTTCTACACTCAGTTAAAATGTAAAGTATAAAGAACTAAAAATAGCTAACAAACATTTCAATTCTTATTTGATGCTCACGTGTGTAACACACTTGATGAAATAAAATAATGCTTGAATTACAGCAACAGTAAGACTCTCTAGAGCTTGTTAAACTAAACAAAAGTAGAGTAAAATATAAACAGAGCAGGGAGTCATGGAGATCCTACTGCACTGACTTTCCTGTACAATTTACATTCTTCTCTAATCCTCGTCATTGGTCTTATACTTTGCAAATAAATGTTATTTGAAGCATATTTTGGTTTTTTTACTCCTCCTTTCCCCCTCCTTTTGCTAGATAAATAGAAGGAGAAAAACAATCCAGAAAGGGAGAATAGGAAGATATATGCAAGAGATCTGGAGATACAGAATGAGCTCCTTTTGACAGGAAGATTGCTCATTACACACAAAAAAACAGTTCGGATGAATAACGGAGGTAATTTCCTCACGAAGACAGTTAGGGTATTTTCCACATCTCACATGCATCTATCATGTATTATTTAAGGAGAATGCTTTTTATCATATTTATGTGTGGGTAGTAACAAATCACATCTCATGTTTTGCATTCAACTCTTTAAACAGCTTTTCCATGTGGCTTTAGGGGCCTGAACTACATCACAGAAAATAATTAACCAATTCACTGCTCTCAAGAGAGTGAGATGTCAAAAGTATATGCACACTATGCTGCCCTGGGAATGAAGTTAGCGGGTCCTCCCACTCTCCTAATTACTAGAGAATAGCCACTTAAGCCGGTTGTAAGCCTTCTGCAGAGAGAGATCTGATTACATACTGAGTACTAATTACTATAAATAACTCCAGGTGTTTATTCCTACTTAGAAGTATTTTGAATTAATGTCTAGTCAGAACAGGAGCACTGTTTTCTGGATCTTAAGAAACATTCGGAATTAACAGAGTCCCACAAGGTAATACCACCCAAATATACCACAGTTAAAAATATGATAATATAGGAAAAATGAAGAGAAATACATTAATATCAGATTATAAAATCTGTATCTTTATTGGTACAAAGTGACAATTAGTCCCTCTATCTTCAACATACTAGTGAACTTTTAGAAGAATTTACTTCTTAGATTATGGGAGCACTATATTAATTTTTGCATACATAATTTTGAATATGTTTATTTAGGCAATCCACTAGAAATGGTAATGTTTTATATCACCACACAATTCAAAAATGCAATGCAATACTGAAATGGGTTCCCATTTCCTATTTGATAGAGTGCAACTCTTTAAAAGCCATATTTCAAAGCAAGTTGCAAGAGGTTTGTTTTGGTATATATATTTATAGGAATGTAGACAAACCAGGAAGAAAAAGAAGGAAAAAAAAATTTCTATGATCATTAGGAAATTCGACATAGATATTTAACATTCTTAACTTAGAATACTACCTATAATATTCTTTATTTTCCTGATTATATGCTGCTCCACTTGTGAGATTAGAATGTAAAATGCACTGATACTGCAGAAAAACATTGTAGAACAGCAAAGCACCACGATTATTGCTTCAATTTTACAGTAAATTACATGTGCTTATGTAATAAATCACTCTAAAAAAATAACTTAGCAGGCCTGAAAATGGTGTAGGAATGTAAAACTAAGGGACACGTGTACATTTCTTAACCTCCTCCTGAATACTTAAATGTTTAACTACAAGGGAAGTCTATCAGCCTTTTTCAGTTTCTAATTATCTGCCATAGATATGCTATATACTGAGCCCAGACTGAAGATTTTGATAAAATAATTTCATATAGTTTAGGACTTCCAGGACTTCAGAAAGATGCTTATTAGTATGAAGAAAGATTAAAGCTATTGAACCACTTTCTTCTTAGTATTTCATTAAGTGCAACAGAGGACATGGCTTTAGCGAGATAATTTTAACTGCCCATTAAAAAAAAAAAAAAAAAAACCTGTTCAACTAAACATGAAAGCCTGCTTACCCTATTGAGCTCTGTTTTACAAAGCACATTGCCCGTACAAGCAAGGACTTGTTAAAAATCTTATTGATAGCTAATATCTAAAGAACCTCTTGTCATAGTCAAATGACACACCTACTCCTTTTCTACATGCACATACTTCTAACTGTTAAAATTAAACTGCAATTATGGGATCAGGCACTTCTATATAGACAATGGTGGTTTCTCTAGCAATTTTCTTGCTAGAGAAAAAAAAAAAAGAAATAACATGTTCCCTCTTAATATTGTGAGAACATTCATCTGAGATGCTATTCTGAAGTATCATATGACACCATGCAAACAAAACCAAAATCTGCAGATTCTTTGAAAAGAAAAAAGCAATAATCAAGGATAGAAGCCAGGTCAAAATTGGATTTTCTAAGAAGGAAAAAGTTTTGTGGTCAAGACACAAGGGTTTGCAGCCAGAAAATCTGACTTTTATTTCCAAATCTTCCACAGATGCCTTGCCTCTCTCAAAAATGCTTTTTCAAAATTGTAAATTGAAGAAATAAATTTAAATAACAAATAAATAAATATTTTAAAATGGAGCTATGCTAATCTAAATTCTTTGGTACTCTAGATTCCATTGTGGATACTCACTTGAAAACCATGCCCAGCAGTAGCAAGTTCCCTGGAAGTCACATCTTTTTATACTGTGAGTGGCATTTGCACCTATTGGCCTCCAGTCACCAGCCTCTATATGTCTAGCAGATACACAAACACCACAGAGATTAGGCATATGCAAATATTACACACACAAAACCAGCCCAGAATGCTAACAAGTGTGAGGGAAAAACTGAGTTGCCAGAAAATTAGAGTTATCTATGAATGACATTTATTTTAAATTTTGAATTAAATGCATTAACACATCGTTGTCTGAAATCATGATCTGGACAAAATAGAAAATGCTTAATGCCAAATGTGATGCCAAGTACTTTGCATGGAACTACAACTTCTAAGGTTTTCGCTCATCTGGTAGATGACCTCTTATTCATTTGATCTTAGAAATATTTTTATCTTAGAATTTTTTTTCAGTCCTGGAAGTTATTAACTTTCATTTCTTGAGTCTTTTAAAAAATGAACTTTACTCACAATCTAACTGAATCATTTGCAGTAAGGATACCTAGTTTCTTCCTTTAATCTTCTGAATTTCCCTTCTCTCTTTCTTTTGGATGAAC
The DNA here is from genome assembly GCA_032273925.1 of Rhynchotus rufescens. Taxonomy (NCBI): domain Eukaryota; kingdom Metazoa; phylum Chordata; class Aves; order Tinamiformes; family Tinamidae; genus Rhynchotus; species Rhynchotus rufescens. The sequence continues at coordinate 9,801 of JAVCKT010082293.1, forward strand.
TGAAAGTATAGTTTGGAAGACGAATTATTTTCAATGCTTCCATCACGCACCAAGAAGAGTTGCCAAAGAGAGAAACACAAAGGACTCTGTTCCTCTCCAGCTACCCAGCTGTCATGATAATAAGTTTAGGGTTACAAAGATAAGAAGTGTGTTTTGCTGAAGAACAAAAGTGATTTTCCAAGCTATTTAAAAAAACAATCTGCATAGAATATATGAGCTTGGATTTCATCAAAATTAATTAATAAATATCCTGCATTTTAGAGATCAAATGAAAATGCCAGTACCTCCTCTACTAATTTGAAATACCCGTGAATAATCCTTAATTTTCAGGACTGTATTTCAATGAGCTGTTCAGCCTCATTTTAAGACGATTGCATAAATATAAGTAAAGCACTGCTTGTCTGAATATAAACAGAAAGGGTCTCTGATGTTATAGTTTATTAGACTTTGAAAATTAGGTAAATAAACATCTTTTGCTGTGTGTTAAAGAGATGCCATCTGGGCAAGATTCATAGGCCAAGAAAAAAAAAGTTAAAAGCAAAAATTATGAAAAGAAGTCAATTTTCCTTAAAAAAAAAAAAAGACACGTCTGCAGATAAAACACTACTTAATAGAGTATTCATAAAAGTTATTTCTCTTTGTAAAAGAGAATAAGTTGACATAAAGCCAGAGTTTTCAGTGGTGTCTTCTGTCACATGTACTGTTCTTATTTAGTGTCCTTTCTATTGTGCACTGTTCTGAAATGATCTAATTAAATGGAGAATGATAACAACTCCATAAAACTCTGGGCAAAAGGCTTTGGAGGAAAAGAAAGGGTTTTTTCTCTGTAAAAGTCTATGGATAGTTGCTCTCATTGATTGTATCAGGTTGGTCTGAACCTGTTTAACTAGCATGCTTGAGAGAATCAGACTTACTGAAACAGGAAACAGGAAAGTCCACCATTATACTGTCATTAAAATGAGTGATGGGAAAATATATGTCTGAGCCTGATCCTGATTTATATTTGCTATAATAACCATGTACGTTTTGACTGAAAGCTCTAAATCTTGTGAATACTTTGTACTGAACAAACGATTTCTCACATTTTACTTTTTGTTCAAAAATACTAAGGAAAAACAATGAAATTGTGCAAAAATATTTAGTACTCAAATGTATTCACTCAACCATTTCTGCTGATAATTTCTGTTTATTAGTAGAAAACTGATGAACTCATATTAATGCATTATTCTGACTGATATCATTGCAGTTGTGTTATTGTTCAGGCAATAGTTTGGATGATTGCAATTCAGAAATCCCTTTTCCAGCCTAAATATTTTCTTTCATCATGCAACTAGCTGCAGTTCTCAAAGACAGTAAGAGATCTATGACTACTTAACACTCACAATTTCAAAGGTTTAAAGATGATTTAAAAGGAGATTTTCTCTCTCCTCTAGATTACATTATTCTCTAGGAGTATTTCCTTCATACTGTCAGTTACTAAATTGGGTCTTAAGAATGTTTGTAGAAAATATTCAGAAAAATGTATTCGAAACGAGTAGAAGAAAATTTCATTTTAGAAACACTTTTGAAATAGTTAGGTTTGACTAAAGAAAGTTAGACTTCCGCTCTTGCAAATCTACAGAAGGCATTCAGGATTGAGCAGTTTAAAGCAGTCAACACACAGAAGCAGTTTGGCTGATCATGTAGAGTGACCTTATATTTTACCAAGTGGTCACTATAGCAATTTAAAAGCAAGTAACACCGCTACCTACATGCGTTTTCTTTCTATTTTCCTTCTGCTTTTTCTAAAACAAAGACCTAGAAATATATTTCATCATTTTAGGTGCCTGCTGCTTTCCCAGCTTTAACCACAGAGCAAAGCAACATGAAGTGTTTCAACACAACTGTGCCAAGCAGAAGCAGCATACTTTCCAGTCACTGTAACAAATCAGTTGGATGGACATTTCTGGTGCATCATAATGCAAATGCAAATGAAAAAAAAGAGTTAAACTGTATTCAAAAATCTTCCATGACAATAAATGTTTTTTTTTACATTCCAGGTAGAATTTTGGGAGGGAATTTCACAGAAAGTCCTGGCTATGCCTCCCACTGACAGTAACAAGACAAAATTAGTAATTAGATAGGGTTGCAAGACATCTTGTCTGCAAAATTCTGATGGTTGGATTTCAGGCTTCTACTTATCTGAAATGCCAGTGACTTTAGGAACATATGTGTCAGCTAAATGGCTCTAGTTTAGTATTGCTTTCTATTCCAAAGCACACAACAAACCATCACAGATGTTAAAAATTTCTAAAATTTCATGCAGTTCGTGCTCTTCTGAATTACTTCTTGTGGAAGATCTTAGACACATTATTTAGTATTTTGGTCTTGCTCTGCAGGAAATACAGACATAAAATGAAAAAAAGATTTTTTTAACATCTGTGCCTCTCCTGAGGCTTTGTACATTATTTACTGAGCAAATAGTTTTGTTTTCTCTTTGTAAATTAAACACCAGTGGAGTTGAAGAATTGTCTCTTGTAATTATTTGGCATTTTTTCTTCCAGTGTTTAAAAATGTATGTCTAACTCCTTTAGTTTAACTAGAATTCTGCTCCAAATAGACAGGATATACTTTTAGCCCTGAAGCCCACTCCAGGTCATGAGGAAGTAAATGGAAATGTTAACAGCGATTTCAGTGGCAGCTAGATGGAGTCTGTGATATACACACTAATAGCTTTCTTAAAGCAGTGCCAAGGACAATGAATCATTTGTTTCAAAGAAGTCAGTTATTTTTATGTTATTAGTAACATGGCATTTTTTGAAAACATATACACACTAAGATATGGCCAGGAACCAGAGAAATGATAGCGTGATAGTAAAGGCATCCGCGTGGGATCAGTTCCTCTCCCTACCACAGACTGTCAGTGTGACATTAGGCAACTTCCTCCAGTCCAGAGCCACAGTCTATCAATAATCTCGATTGCTTGTGGGAGCTGCAAGGAAGGCCAGGGCTGTCACTGCAGTAGAGCTACAATAATAAAATCACCTGAGGATCTATCTAATAACCCTACAGATTCCCTTGTTGTATTTGTGTGCTCCTTTGTGCGTCAAAAATAGTCAAAGCTTCAAGAGCGGCCTGTCTCCAGAAGAGGAAAAAGCGGAACTTAATCCTTTTCAGTAGTACACTACATTGTAGTAAACTGTGGGGATCTACTGGAACGATGGAAAACTGTCAATGTGAATCATTCAGGAATAATTTAAAATTCGATCATCTTTTCAAACTAGCATATACATGATAGCTGGACACTAATGCTGTAGGTTATGTAAGTTATCAGCAAAGAGTACCACCTTAAATGGAAATGAAGGGAAACATCAAAAAAAAAAAAGAAAGAAAAAGAAAGAAACCTCAGCTTGATGCAACATTTTCTATAACTGACACTATTTGCCAAATACCAGCCTTTCGGTAGATTATAGAGAACAGAAACATGAAAATCAACAAATTAAAATAGTTTAGAGGATTTTGTCACTGAGGAAGGGGTAGTATTCTAAGGCTATTTCTTTTTGTTTTTTTGTTTGTTTGTATGTTTTTCATCTATCTTGCTCTTCAAACAGGCAAGCAAGCAGGAACCAATGAGATAACATATGGCTACTTAGGTATAGAAAATGTTTACGCATTTCTTTTGACTTGTGCACAAAAAAAGTAGCTGACCTGCCACAACCATTAGAGAAGTGGTCATAGGAAGAGGTCCAGCAGCACTTTCACACTCTCCCAGAAGCAAAGAGACTGAATTACAAGAGCTGTTTGGTATTCCAGCTGTAAGGAGAAAGCAGGCAAGCAGAATATCTTCACCTTATCCTGTAGGCAATAAGTAGCATATGCAATTTTCTTTGAGGCCTATACGAAATGTACAATAGTGCAAGCTTTTCCTTGTGAATCCAGGCCTTGAACTACCATAAAACATCTGTAGTTTAGCCTTCTATCATTTTCAGTGGAGTCAGAAGCATGCGGGCAGTTCAGGTTTCATCAAAGAAAAAGATTCCAGACTGAAAAATCTGAAGAAAAATGAAAAACCCTTATTTTTAATTATTTATATTACTAGAACTTCACAAATCAGGATTCCCCAGGGAAGCAGCTTGCACTTCCTAAGGACATTGCAGGTCTCTGCTCCTCTAAGTGTATAGAGATATACCTAAGTCTTCATCCTCTTAGAGGCAGATTTATGAAATTTGGATTTGGTTTTAGTCCTTTCTGATTTATTTCTGTAGATCTATTACTCCATCTGAGTTCACAGCTCTCACTTCCCGACGCATTTTTTATTCCTATAGGATCTTTAAAACCTAAAGATTTTTCTGCTTTGGATATGTATAGGAAGCTGAAATCCCATCCCTCTTTATAGCACTTTTTACACAAGGTAGAGGCACAGTCTTTAAAAGTTTATAAACAAATTACTTTAGAATTATCTTGTGTAGGGTACAGTTTTTCAACTAGAAATAGGAATGCATGTATCAGTCAAATGTGTATTTTGAGTCTTGAGTCTTCACATACTTATAAGATTGATTAGTGCTCTGCTCCTCCTCTGGCTACAGTTTTCAAATCACCTGCAAATTTCCCATTTCAACGACTTGTCAGTGCATGCCCACTTGTTCAACAATCAGCAGAACAGGCTCTCGGGTCAGCAGCTAATAATGGGAACTTCTGTTTTTTTTGTAATTCCAGACCGCATCTTGCATTCCTAAAATACAATAGGGATTTTAGATACTCAAATCTTCTTACTTGCACAAAGAAGAATAAAAAAGCAACATGCTGTCAGCATGTTTTTCTCTGTTTTTGAACTCAGTGATTCGAATAATTTCAGGAAATTCCCCAAGCTGATGAGCTTAAAAAAATAGAGGTTTGATTCTGCTTTTTCTACAGATAGTTTTAATGGAATGGAAATAGTACTGATATTAAAATATCTTTTTTTTTTTTTTTTTTTTCCAGGTTAAAAGCAACCAGGGATTTATTGGAAGGTTGTTAGGTTTTAATAG
>JAVCKT010082382.1:0-14801 GCA_032273925.1 Rhynchotus rufescens
CTCCTTTATGTTTGATAAAATAATAAAGGTAAATCTCCTGTCAATCAGTTAGCCATTCTTTTGCCATTTTTTTTCTACAGAAGGTAGACTAGAACTTCATCTGTGTTGCATAGCAACTGAATCCTAAATGTATTAGTGTTTAGCAGTAATTACAGTTTTGCTGAAATTGTTTGAACAGAAATAAGTCTCCTCTGTTGTTTCTGCCTCCCTTTCTCCCTCTTTCGGTTTTAGTGTATTTGCCAAGATTACAGCTTTCTGTTCAATGAAAAGAAATGCTATCAGAAAATGAATCAAAATTTGCAATTATGTATCACCTCCCTCATAAGTAGGTCTGTTGTGCTCTGTGTGTAAGTGATCAATGCCTAATGCTTCCCTAAGGACAGGGGTGCAGACTGCAGTCACTTGCTCAGCTTTGTGTACAAACATAATGGTACAGCCTAATTAAAAATAATTTGGGCATCAATGAAGATTGCTGTTCCAAGTGTCTAGAGACACCTATGTTTCTAACTTACAAAATGAAGGGCATTAATAACTGATCCTGTTTCAATTATTAATTGTCTCTGAAAACAAAAGACTTTCCAATCTCTATGCATAATGATGAATTTTTAAACAAAAATGCATTTGGTAATATGTGTTACACAATCCTCAAGTTAGATTCTGTGGTTTAAAATCTTGTATTTTGGAAGTTTATTCTTTCTCCTAAGTGGATACAACTTGCAATGCATTTTGATTTTCAATAACTTAACTTCTAATAAGGTGGTCGTGATACGAGTGAGACAAACTACTATCAGCCTTCATCTGTTCAGCTTTCTGATGTTCAAAACCCTGGTGTATCATAAGAGAAATTTTATCTTTTCAACCTGAAGTCAGCTGGCCATTTTTTTTCATATATTCCTTGTAGTACCTTACTTCAGGTGATCCATGTATCAAAAGGTTAGGTTGAAAATACTAGCAGTATCATTACATTTTTCATTCCATTTTATTCCATACATTTAATTCAGAAATAACAGCATAATCACTAGTGTTTGTACAAAAGACAGAATACAAAAAAAAAAACCAGTCTCTTATGAGTAATGTATGAGTATTTTTCCTGAATTGCTTACTATCTAAGCAACAAACTTGTATTTAAAACATTTCACCTGCCTTTTTCTAAGATTATAGTGGTAGTTATATGCTGTAACCTCCAAGGAGAATTTTTTATTACATGAGAATAAGCAGTGGAAGTTTTTTTTATTCTATGCCTAATATCTTTTTCTTGGACTAAGCATTGCTTCTCAATGAAATTTGCGACATAATTTGAACTGAAAGAGAATATTAGTATAACTTACTGATTAGCAGAGTATTTTGTCTTACCACATTTAGCATGAGTATTGCTGGGAAGGTGAGTTTCCTTTTCCATTCTCTCCTCAACCAAGAGCTCAACTGACCCTTTCAAGCAGCAATACCAGTGTTTTGGCCAGCTTGCTTGTCTCTTGGGGCCAGAATTTGTCAAGGAAAAGATAAGAATACTAGAAATCCATGCTCAGAACCTTTGTTATTTCCAAGAAGTTGTTGGATACCATTGCTTCATATTGTAGGGTTGATAGTCATGAATTCCACAAATAATTTTCATAAAGTTAGGGTGTAGCTAATAAATGAGTAAAAAATGAGCCACAAGTGAGGTCAAATTCAAGCAGAGCATCTCTTCTTTTTGTTTTTGGTGTATATATAAGATGGAAGGAATTTGAGATCTCAAACCACTCATTTCCAACCGACTCCAGGGCCTTACAGACATACCAAAAGGACTCCTGCTTCCTGAGCTACTTTAAGATACTATAGAAAACATCCTGTAAGTATGTGTTATGGTTAGTCTCCAATTAGAAAGCCATTTTTTGATGTGTTTCTCTGTAACCACATTATTTACGCAAAAATTGCTGAAACAAAATGTATATGTCAAATTCAGGGCTGAAACTGAAGAACTCCCTCCCACCCCCACCAAGAAAATTGTTCTATTTAAAAAATATATTTATTTTTCTCATAATTTCAGGCAATTTTGATCTTTTCTATTTCCTTGTCTGTAGGTTATATACAAAATATGCATCTGAAGTTTTGAGACAAGATGCAGTTTCTCTATTACCCCTATCCTTTATTAACCCTTTAATAGTACTTTTTTTTTCTAATTGTTTATTACCCCAATCCTTTTTAATTTTATATATTTTTTTCTATTGAAATTCTTAGAGAAGTAAATTATTTTTGGAATGGGTTACCTTGCAGGTTCTTTCAGATACTGTCTTATGCTTTTGTTGTTGCAAAATGCTTTAGGTAGGACTTATAACAATAGGATCTAAAATAAGGATATTTACTAGTACTAAACTAGATTATTTACTTGTCTAGTAAAATACATATTGCTAAATATCCCGTATTTGTCTGGAACACACATGTGTACTTATAGTTTCCATCTGTGTCTTCAGTGATTGGCATAGATCAAAATTAAGATTCTTGAACAAGGAAACAGTAAACAGATCATAAAAATAGAGCTTGACACATTTGGGTAGAACTCTGGTCGTTCAAGTTCAGTCTTCTATCAGAGGCATCAGTAGCAATTTCCTTGAGGTTTGACAAAAGGGAAAAGAAATCCGCTGTCCCCAGCAACATTCTCATGTTGTGAGAAGGAATGCATGCTCTTGCAGTGGTTGCTTTTCATTCTGACATGCAGGACTAAACCTTAGGAAATATCAAGCTGAAGACTCAAAAAATATATGAAATAGTAAATGTGAATGTGATTCAATTGTGTTGCTCCTCTTTTCAGGCCAAAGTGCGCAGTGTTTTACCATATTTTTTATTATTGGATGTTCTGTTTATTTGATGTTTTTCTTCCTTCTGTGGTTCTTTTATGTACAGTCTTACAATGACACCTTGCCAGCATCTAAACTCTTACGGATTTCTGTAGAACTCTTCCATATGTCGTAGTGTGAAAAGAGTAACGTTTTTTCCTTCTACTTTTCTTCCATGGAGCTCAAAGGAGACTAAATGATGAGTAAAAGCTGATTCTATCCTGATTTTGGATATCAAGGCAGAGGTGTTGTGTTGTACAGTTAGTTTATCATGTTGGAAGCTTGCTTGGGTTTCATTCTAATGTAACTTTACCTGGATACTCTTTAGCTGTTAATTAATGAGTTGCCTGGTGAGAGTTCATTGGCACATGATGGCAGAGACACATGAAATTTGTAAATTAAGCTATGGTTAAGAAAGGAATCACATGTGATTTACAGGCATTAACAAGCAACAAAAAGCAAAAAAAAAAAAATAAAAGCAGATCTCAGTGTCTTTCCTCAAGCTTAAACTCTTAAACAATGTCTTGGGGATAAATAATCTAAATAGATTAATAACAGACATGATTAATTTTTTCCTCAAAGGAATATTTGTAACGTCAATATGTCAGTGTGTACATGAATTTAAAAGCTAAAACTCAATTCAGTGGGAAAAAATGGAAGAATTCTTTACGGACAAGTTATTGTTTTTCTAGTACTGTCTTTCTTTAAATGTCTGAAACAGTATGGAGTTTTTGTTTTTATAAAATCTATGCAGGAGGATGTTCATCTTTTTTTTTTTTCTTCTTCTTTAATAACCAATACAACTCAGTTAAAAATAGACATTATACAATAAAACAAATTGACGAGATCATTGTTGTAACTATGCAGGATTGAAAAGACCCACATCCTCACATAGTAGGGATATAAAGGAAATGTTATCCAATGCTGCATGTCATGATTCATAGATGAGGACAACAAAGCAACTAACAACGTGTTTGACCACAACAGGAAGAAAGTTTCTAGTACTGATCTCAGAAAAAAATAAACTGAAGAATTTACCATGTACTGACTCACACATCAAAATGTTCAACATATTATATTTTAATAGGAATGCTCCAGGCTCATTATTATTCAAGTTCTAGCTTCTCCTGGAGAATCAAAATAACTGGTGAAGTCTGATGTGCAATGGTTTCAAAAAAAATATGCTCCTGGCTTGCATCAACTTTTCCACCTACTGGAATCTGCACACCTTTTTCTTGAGCAATGTATACAATAAGGAAATTATTTTGTATTTCTAGTTTGGGATTTTCTTTCATTAGGTGTAGAACTCTATACTTGCCTTCATTATATTTCACTTTGATTACAGACTATTTTATTAAGTCCATTTTTAATTTCCATCATTTTTCTTGGAAGTTCCAAAGTTTTCTGTTACCTGGATGACATCCATAAATTTCTATTGTATTGTCCAAAAACATTATTGAGACTATAAAGAAGAATTGGGCTAGGGACAAAACTGTAATGGATTCCACTTAAAATGCCTTCCTAGCTTCTCTGAGAATTATCAGCTATGGGATGAGTTTAGATTTTTCAGCCTGTCATGCACATACTTTATTTCACCTAGCTGTATTTCTCTCCTTTCCTTTACTGTGAAAAAATATCACATGAGACAGTGTCAAATATCAGATTGATTTGAATGGATTTGTCCTTGAGAAATCTATTTCTGTTACTTTTTTAGCTTAATTTCCTCAGGAAATTAGGCTTCTGCAATCGCACTCTCGGTGTCTGTTCTTGATTAATAACCTCTTTTCTACCAAATTTGACATTGACCAGGGGGATAGAAGTCTCAAATATAATTAAATCCTTGCACACTGCAGGGAAGTAAGCAGCTAGGTAAATGAAAATGCCTTTCATAAGCTAAAGACTGACAATTCAACTCATCCAAAGACACTAGAGAATCCATCCAGGGAGACACTGCTAATTCCCTGACCTTGGAGAAGTTTCACCAAGTGCTCAACATCCTACATTAGAGAATCTATGGGATGCTGTTCATTATGAAAGCAGTGGTTACATTTATAAGTGAATTGTCTTATAATTTATTTTCATATTATTTCAATGTTAGCTAACAGGATAATTATTCTTCTAAATTTTATGTATGATTATGTTCACTCTTCTTTATATTTCTCTAGAAACTTATCTTCCAAAAGTTTCTGCAAAGGACCAATAATGGTTCAGTAACTGCTTCAGAAAGCTTGTACAAATGTTAAGCATAGATTTTTGGCAAGCTGTGCAAACCTGAATCTATCTAGTTTTTCTAAATATTCCTGAATATATATTCTTTTACTCTTTTGCTTTTACTATTTATTCTCTCATTTAAAATCAATTTTGCAAAGCAGGTAGTGACATGAATGGTTTATATGAAGACTACAAGAAGGAATTGAACTCCTTTAGCTGATAGGAATATCAACTATCTTTAACTTAATGTGGATAGAAGTAGTACTCTTCTGTTTTCCTTTTGTTAAAAAGAAAGGTTGCTTTTTGTTTCTATATTGTGCTTTTTACATTTTTCGGCTTTTTTGTCTTTATAATTTCCCTTTTATAGACAACCTTACTTGCAATTATTGTATTTCTTGATTTTCTGACTAATAATCACTTTGATGCACACACATATCTTCCTCATGATGCTACAGTCTCTTTCATCAACTGACAGTTCTGTTACATTTTTCTACTTTGTTCCTTTTTTCTTTTATATATATATATATATATATATACATAAACTATAACTATATTCCTCTACCAACACAGGCTTTGAGGTAGAAGATGAAGAGGCAGCTAGGTCATGATATTGCAGAGGGTGAACCGTATCTGTTCAGCTCTTTTCCAGAGATGTGTGTTATTTCTCTAGATGTTGAATTTCCCATAAGGATAGGAGAATTCAGTATACAGTTTGGTTTTCTCCAGTTTAACAGAATTTATAACCAGCAATGCTATCAAGGATTAGTAGAGAGATCTAAATAATGCTTTCATTAAAACTTAAAATCAGATTATGGAACCTTTCAGAGCACATATGCACAACAACAACAGAAAGAAAGAAAATACCTTTTTTCTCAAACAGGTAATGCAATATAGATTTTGTATAAAATGATTCCTTGGGGACTGCACAGTATTTTGTTTTTTTTCCCATTACTTGTCATCTGTAATAGAGAACAAAATGCATATAAGTTAACTACTTATGTTAGCATACTTTTTTCTAATATTTTACCAAGCATAAAATATCACGAAAACTAAACTTTTTTATTTTTGTGCTGTTCTGCTCAATTTCCTCATATGGTCTATATACCAAAAGGGCAGATGGAGCTGAAAAATTAGTCTGCAGAGCATGGCTAGCAGTGCAAACTACAGATCCAGAATCACATGCTGTTAAATTGTCCCCAGGCCACTTTCTTGCTTTGTTTTACAATCTGCTGAAAGATGCACAATTTGGGAAGTAAGAATTGAAGCACTTAGAACTAGCCTGGGCAGAAACCAAAGCTTCCATTTGGCTTTACTCTCTTAGCAGCTCTTGGTGAATATTTTCCTTCTGTCCCACAAAAATGCTCTCAGTTTTGTTCATAAAGAGTTTCCATTGCATCATGCCCGTACCAGAAGCAGTAAAGCTATGATGTGGAGAGTATTCTATTCTGTAAGAGTTTACAACACTAAGTATATGTGAAAAATGAATATAAGTACATGTGAGAAATAAATTGTGTTCTAATGAGCAGCTTTCAACAGGCAGTTTAAATGTATCAATCTAATTATAGCAGGTCTCTTCCTATAATAAGCTAAAACAGGAAGAATCCAAAACTTTTTGAGGATGAGTAATCTACTCTGCTGCCTTTTGATTTCAGTTTGTATTTCTGAGTTAAGAGTTACATGAATGCTAAGAGTTGTTATCCAGGTTCAGTCTGATTTTCAGAGCATCTGCAACTATAGAAGTGTATTTGTATATCAGAGCCTAGGAAACTATTGAATAAAGATGATTCTGTATTTACAGAAGTTGAGGACTATATGCTAAAAGACCTTGCCATGGCTTTCCAGATGCAGCTGATGTATTGGTATCAGCTTTGTTTAGCTAGATTGGCTGCTGGTGAGGAAGAGATTGCAGATTAAGCTTTCATGAAAGAAAACTTCGTGGAAAAATGTTCTGAGTTTTTGTAATGAGTTATAAAATCTTTGCTGGGTCTCCATGCCCTTCAAATGCAGGAATCCTGTTACCAAATCACCAAAAAAGTAGGAATAGACAAAAGAATTAATCAATGCTAAAACTCTTGCAGATGTGGTTCAGTCTTACCCTGACAAATAGAGCTGCATGAGAAATAAATAAGGAGTTCTATCTGCTATCACTGAATGAGCAATGTAACTTCTTAAAACACTCATCACATATAAAGAATGCTTGTTTCATGTTTAGCACAGCTTTGTAAAACACTTCCTTCTGATTATTAATCTCTAGCACTGCTCTGTGCAGACTACAGTGATAATAAGGACATCACCAACTGCATGACTGTGCTTCCATCCAAAAAAGCACCTTGAGTTTCCCCAAATGACATTTCTTACATCCACACCTGGTTAGATTTTCATCAGTAAAATGTAATTGTGCAGAAGACAAGTGAAATGTAGTTGTATTTGTACCTAAGCCAATTTACTAAGTTTTTTTTTTTTTTTTTTTTTTAATTTATTTCACTATTTGGTCATTTTCAATTAATAAAACAAAGCAAAACATTGATAATATCTCCTGTGGAGAGAGCATTTGTTTAGTAAACATAGAGGGTAAGTGCATCTTTCTTTATCTGTATTCACCAGCCATACTTGATTTGTTTAAACTATCTTGCTTATATGCTTATATATGCTTATGTGTGTGTGTGTGTGTGTGTATATATATATATATATATATATATATGTATTGTAGAATCACAGAATGTTTAAGTTTGGAAGGGACCCCTAGAGATCATGTAGTCCAACTCCTCTGCTCAAACAGGGAAACTTAGAGTATGGTGCACAGGGTGGCATCCAGGTGGGTTTTGAAGACCTCCAGAGAAGGAGACTCCACAGCCTCCCTGGGCACTCTGTTCCATGGCTCTGTCACCCTCACAGGAAAAAGGTTCTTCCTCACATGGAGATGGGACTTCCTGTGTTTCAACTTGTACCCGTTATCCCTTGTCCTGTCACTGGCCACCACCGAGAAGAGTTTGGCTCCTTCCTCCCTACATTCTCCCCTCAGATACTTGAACATATTGATCAGATCTCCTCTCAGTCTTCTCTTCTCTAGGCTAAACAGACCCAGCTCATTTAGTCTTTCCTCATAAGAAAGATGCTCCGGTCCCTTCATCATCTTTGTTCCTCTCTGCTGGACCCTCTCTAAAAGCTCCACATCCCTCTTGTCCTGAGGAGCCCAGAACTGCACCCAATACTCCAGGTGAGGCCTCACCAGAGCTGAGGAGAGAGGCAGGATCCCCTCCCTTGACCTGCTGGCAACATCCTCCTGATCCAGCCAGGATCCCATTGGCCTCCTTGGCCATGAAGGCACTGCTGTCTCATGGGTAACTTCGTGTCAACCAGAACTCCTGCGTCCCTCTCTGTGGAGCTGCTTTCCAGCAGGTCAACCCCTAATCTGCACTTATGCCTGGGGTTATTCCTTCCCAGGTGCAGGACCCTGCACTTGTCCTCATTGAACCTCCTGAGGTTCCTCTTTGCCCAACTCACCAGCCTGTCCAGGTCCCTCTGAATGGCAGCACAGCCCTCCGGAGTGTCGGCCACTCCACCCAGCTTGGTTTCATCCGCAAGCTTGCTCAGAGTGTCCTCTGTGCCCCAGTCCAAATCACTGATGAACAAGTTGAATAGCACTGGGCTCAGTATTGATCCCTGGAGGGCACCACTGGTCATGGGTCTCCAACTAGACTCATTATCTTTCTCATTAACTAGACCCATTTATCACCACCCTCTGAGCTCTGCCATCCAGACAGTTCTCAATCCACCTCACCGTCCAACCACCCCCTTGCTATATTTATATGCATAAATAAACATATATACACTGCCTTAAAGTTAAGCCATTTGACTAGATTGATAGCAGTGTAGATTAGGCAGATAAATTGTCAAGGAATCACGTCACAGTACAAGATCCAGCCTCATCCTCTGAAAGTAGAAGCTGCTCAGTCTCTGCAGCTTCAAGCTGTGGTTCAGTGGGCAGGACATGCCAAGGCTCAGCAGATGCAACGTGCTGTTACTTGGAGTTCAGTGGCAGATTTATTTTCTAAATCCATTCTTATCTGTTAATTTTGTGCCAGCATCCTCAGTCTTAAATTTTACTTGGTAGGAACGATGCAAGATCTCCTTCAGGGGCTAAAAGGTAGAACGAATCAGTCTCTGATTTAATGAAAAGCCGCCTGCAGAGAATCTCTGCAGCTACAGTAGTGTTTCCAAAGCCCAGCTATATAGGGCGTCATATAAATGCTGAAGGGATGAATCGGGATAAAGGACCGCTTTGCTGACTTTTTTTTCTGTCTTGGACTAAGCGCTGCCATTTATTCATATATCACTGATTATATTCCCTTTGTGCTCAGCAAATAATAAACAGGGTATAAAAGGAGTGGAAACTTTACTGCCTAAATAGCCAAAATAGTAATCTTTCAGTGAACAAATATTCTCTTCCCTTCTAACTCCTAGTCACATTATACTAGAGTATTAAGAAAATTCTTGTTTCATTAGACAAGATCCATACTCTTCACTAAGGAAGAAAACACTCTGAAAGATTTAAAAAAAAAAAAAAAAAAAAAAAAAAAAAGGCAATAGATCTAGAAGTTATACGTACCACATTTTATGTACCACATTTTATTTGTCTCTTTAGGTAGATAGATTTGTTTTGCTTCATAGAGAGATTTGTAGGATATTTTTTCAGTGTATTTTCTTTGAATTTTTTCTTCTTCAATAAAACTGAAAGAAAATGCTGAAAGCTACTGCATCTTGCTCTAAAAAAAAATGTTATAAGGATATATACTTGTGCAGTTTGCACTCTTCACAGAACAGTTGATGTTGGAAAGCATACTTGGAAATGATCTGTCCAAATCCATCCTGCACATGTAGGGTCCCTTAAGATAATATGACAGGTTGACCAGGACTGTGTCCAGTAGTTTGAGACTTAACCCTTCAGATAAAGATATCTAGGAACTGTTCTTTTGAGTAAATTCAGTCAACATGACTAAACTGGCATCATGGCTTTCTTCAAAATCTGATAACAGTTTTTATTTGAATGAGTTTTTGATGTTTTCCACTGACTTCACAAGCCAGTCTCCCATGGATATATTTATTATACAAATGGCTAAACACCATACTAGCTGAGTGTGCCAATCAGTTTTAATTTTACAGAAAGTAAAGATACTTTTGATAGTAATATTTTCAGTAGTACTTTTACCAATAGTATTTTGATGTGGAAGAATTCTGTATAACTTTAGTGGCCTGGTATAAAGGGGAAACCTCTTTAAATGTATTTACTCACTTTTCAGGTCAGGCCCGTTCTCACTTCCAAGGTATACATGGTTGATTTTTATATGTAGAGATATACTTATGTGAAGAAAACATACAGTTTTCATAGGTTATCATCGTGCATACACAATATGCATACATTAAAAGATTTAGCTCTCTAAATGCATGGAATCTAAAAAGAAAACTCAACAATTGGGTAGGAATATGGAAAATACCCCAAACTCAGAGAGTTCTCAGGGCACAATAGTGCAAATGAGTATTAGGACTCTTAGATAATGCTAATCCATATTGTATACCAGCTATTTTATGTAATATGTAACAAATGCTCTGGTATTATGTTACCTGCAGTTTTGCACTGTGTCTTAGTGGTTTTCTATTTAGATGATAAATAAGAAGACTAAAATATGGAGGAGGGGAGGGATGTGAATGTGCGTGGAGGGAATTCTTTGCACGTGTTCTCTCTGGAAGCCTGAGTGGTTTAGTAGAACTATGTAAACAGCTGAAGACTGTTGAAATGATCTGCTATGTACACATGAAACAAGATTTTTAATCTTTACATAATTTCAGATAAGTTTGCAATCATTTGGCTTCTGAATGGAAAATTATTTTAGCTTCCAGTATAAATTCATAATTAATTAAATTTTCTTATGAAGCAGATACCTAATTTGTAAAACATGAAAATTGCATACCTGTTATGAAGGAACTGCTTAGAAGCTTAAACCTATAAGGAGGCACATGTAGGATTTTAATAAGCATAATATTTGAGAACCATTTCTGTCTGAAGGAGGCCAGATCAATTAATATTGCAGCTTGGCAACTTTCCATCAATAGAAATCTAGCTCATTTAGCCAATTTATTGTCAGTTCTTAATAGCTGTCTACCTTTGTTTACTTCTCATATCTGAAATAAATTGCCATTATCTTTTATTAAATGTGATTTTTAAAGGTAACATAAAACTAAGCCATTGGAACAGGAAAGTATCATGACGGTGCATTTAGTGTGAGAGTGTAATAGGTCAGCTTGTTTGAGATACTTTTCTTGGGGATAATGTCATTAACTCGTCATGTGCTGTCATTTGCGTTCTCACAAGGGCAGTGGACATCTAGCAGATATCTTTTAAGTAGAAAATATTCTGTAACATTAAGTGAGAAAATCATAATAATTATTGTCTTACAGGTAGTGTAATATAATTAGCCTAGGTAATTGGAACACAGCTCAATGATTAAATTACAAAATTGAAAACAGATTATTCCCCCCAAAGAAAGCAAAGTAAAAGTAAAACAAACTAGCCAAACAAAGTTTCAAGCAGTTGCACTTTTCTGCTTTGAAGTGGCTTGCAGTACTTCATCCTGCATTAGAATCTCTGGTCTGCAAGCATTTTGCAGGGAGAGGAGCTCTGAGTGACCTGCCTCTGGGTGTCGGGGTGTAGATGGGAGCCAGCTCTACAAAAGCTCTGCTTTAAGGACAGAGTTGGACCTGTTACCCTTGAAAGCCAACTTCCAACCTAAATTATTTAATGAGTCTATGAAGTGGCATGGATGGTCACAAGAAGATGCCAGTGTTTTATTAGTGATGACTTCAAGGTGCCATGAGGGGTTCAGCACCAATATTTTGTTCTGTATTTTGGGTAATATTTGGGCAAAGATAGTTCCAATGTAAATCATACAGCTAGGATAACTATAGAAATACAGTTTTGTCAAGTCCTGGTGGAAGGAAATTTTTATGTAGGATGCTGAAAGGAATGCTGTGATGATTAGCCTAAAGTTAATGTAAAGAATGATGAAATTTGAACAAATACTAAACTGAAATGAACCTAGTTGCTTAAAAACGGGCAAGCGAAATGAGAAGATGAAGGACTGATATGTAAATGGCTATTGGAAAGGTATTTCTTTCCCTGTTCTTGTACACCTAAAGGTCTGTGGTGACTAATACTTAGAGTCTGATTGAAACTTTCAGTCATACCTAGGACATTCATTAAGAAAGACTGTTGTTTGTGAGGTAGATGCACATATATACTGGGAATGGGTTATTATTTTCTTCTCTTCCCTTGAAATACTGATGACTCAACAGATTGTTGGATGCAGTAAATCACATTTACAAGATTACAAGGTAAATTCTTCTTTGACTGTCTACTAGTACATCTTTCTGACTTTCTCAGAGAGAAATTGGTCTCTAGATCTGAGATTTCCAGTGAAAACACTGACAGTGCATTTACCCTACTCATTTCTGCATAGAAGTGGTTCTCCTGCTAGGATCTTGTGATCCTAGCTCACTGAATCAGTCCTGAAGCAGTAATTATTTGATCAATTCCTGATTTTGCTTTCAGGAAAAATGTAGCTGGCTCTAAACAGGACATAACCTGATGAATTTATATCTTCTGTGTATCATAAGTAGTTAATTAAATGAGCTAGTTTACTCATTTGTGTCTTAAACTCTGTAATGTCAGCAAAAATACCATTTACAGCATATTCTTGTTTGTCTTTATATTAACAAAGGTAATCAGTGAGTATGGTACACTTGATTCCTCTTGCTTTTTTGATATTAAACAGTAAAGATTAGAGTTTTTGTACTATCCTTTAATGTACCTCATTTCATTAAGACACAAAATGCTTTGCTAGGAAGAATCTTTCACTTACATCCTAAGTAGGCTATACATGTCTCTAACGCCCACAGGAAAGAGAGACTGTCTGGGTAATTTGTCGCGTCTTATAGCTGTTTGGGTTGACTTAAGATAATGATTATTTTTTGTATTTCCACACTGGAAATTACAGGATTTGCAATACAGTAATGATATCGCAAAACCTGAGAATCCAAACAGATTTCAAAATAGAAAGGAAAGGGAGGAGGAATGCTGTTTCTCCTCCTGAGTTTCCCTTTCTGGCAGTTAAGCACAGAGCAGATGCTCCACAACCTCCTCTTTGATGCCAGCTGATTGTGGTGCCCTGCAACCCAGGTGAAATCCCGGTCAGCCCATTTACTCCACCTGACTGCTCAGCTGGAAAAACAGCGGAATGGTGTCTGAGATGCCCGGGAAATCTAAGACTGATGCCCAAGTGACATTTGTAGCTTGAGAAGAACACTCTATTATTTTGTTTCTTTAGGGCTTGATGGTGAAATGCAGCTACGTTAGGGAGTAAATAGTACAGTTCAGAAAGATTTTGTCCATTAAAGATCAACTAGGCTTGTTCACTTAGTGATTTGCTTTATTAAAATAATAAATACATGAAAATATACTATAAATATCTTTAATAAAACCTCACACATACTTTTTTCCTTTTGAAGTATGTCTAGAAATACCTAAGCCAAATCTATATAATGATATCTCGAACCTCTCAAGTCTACAGAATTTGTCATCATTAATGTGTGTACATATGTGTTATAAAAGCATACCTATCAAAATAAAAGCAACTCAAATCCTACAGTCAAGCCAGACTCTAGGATAGACCGCAGGTAAAGAAGCAGCAAGAAATACCTTTCTAACTTTTGAATTTCAGAAAATGCCAGTGAAAAGGTCCTTTTCTCAAGGAATATACTGCATATTTCCAGGTTGACTCCAGGGCAGAAATCTAAGCATCCTATCAACAAATTAAAACAACAAATCGGTGTAAATATTAGGTTCAGGTCATGCTAAAGATGAAAACCAATGGGATATCATACCTGAGTTTCTCAGATTCTGAAGTCTGGGCACTGTCTGGTCCTTTAAGACAAGCAACTGTCTTTCCAACAGTTTTTTTTCTTTAATCACCTTTGATTTGAAACTTTCTCCAGAGCTCTCTTCAAGAGTACTGTCCCAAACAGGTCCTTGCTTGAGTTTAAACTCACCTCCAAATAGATGTTGTAAGTCGTTTTATGTATTTGACTCTTTCAAGGATTGTCTTGAATGTCCTTGGGGAAGTTTCTGAGCCTGAGGGTGAAAGCCCTTTGCCTAACTGACTCTCTGACTTTGTCGGAAGATTTCTTGGACATGCTGGTATGAAAGGTAGTGAAACGGTCAGTACATCTTACTTTGCATCTCCTGAAGGGAGTTTCCATGAAGTATGTTCTTCTTTTACATCTTTGCGATGTAGAAATGCACTATTTATTGCATAGTAGAAAATATTTAGAGAATATTTTGTGGTTACAGTGGAAAACACACTCTTAAAGGTTCAGATTAGGAGGGGGATACGGACTCTTCAGCAAAGATATCTCAGGGAATTACAAACAAATTACAAACAAAAACTAGGAAGCAGCACTTCTAACAGCAACTCTCTTACAATTCTAACACCTTAGTTTGAAGCATATTACCATATATTACTAGGAGTTAATCTGTTTCATAGTGTTTCACAAGTTTTCAAAGTAAGAAAATTGCCTTTCTTAAATCATGTGAGGAAGCAGTTAAAATGGCTTCTGAAATGCATAAATGTATAACAAGAAGCCAGAAGCTTGTGGGGAAAAATCAGAAGAAAACCACATGAATAAAGCTTATAGCCTAAGGAACTAAGATTGTGCTTGGGTTTT
>JAVCKT010082393.1:0-14800 GCA_032273925.1 Rhynchotus rufescens
CGCGGGAGAGGGAGAGGGAGAGGGGCCACTAACAGTATGTCCAGGTATCACCAAATAGCAGCTGCTGTAGCCTACTGAGCAATGCTGACTTGCACCTCCTTCTGATTTGGAACCACAAATATCCAAGATGAAACTGAATCTTATTCTAGGTTGAGGACAGGGCAGACATGCAGCTGAGACTCTGTTTGGGCTTGGATGACAGAGAGCTTGAAATTCCCCTCGGCGCTGCAGACCCTGCTCTGCTGAGCACCACGTACAGACTTCCCGCAGAGCTCCGCTTTGCTATCAGGAGTGGAGGATCTGCTTGTTTCCAGAGAGCTGGCAGTGAACAGCTGCAGGTTTATAAAGCATGGTGACTCACGCCCTAAGGGCAGGCCATGAATCAGTGGGCAATCATGGCTGTCTCCTGTTTGATCTATCCTTCCTAGGCGGGAGCAGGCCGGATGGTGCCGGCCACCCCTGCACGCTCCCCAACTTGAGCAGGACGCTACAGCATCCTTTTTGGAACGGTGCCTTGCTTCTCCCTGCCTTGTGCAGGGTGGCCTCTCCTTCCCGTCACCGCAAACTTTGCTTCAGGCAGAGCTGCAGGGAGCTGCCTGCTCCTCAGGGAGAGCAGGAGACATCTGTGGTTTGCCTTCCTCAAAAGAGGGGGCCACGGACATGGAGCTCTGCGCTTACAGTTGGCAGCAGGAGCAAGCAAGCCAGTGTCGCTGGATGAGCTGCTGACCACCACCAAAGGCTCCAAAGGCAGCAGGTCCCAGTCTGCACCTAAGCACCTTGTTGGACACGAGCCTCACCCAAAACCCACTAACACGGCCAGGGTTTCTTGACTTCAGTCATCAGCCCCACAGAAGTGATATGGAACATTCCTGAAACCAGATGAGAACGAGCTACCTCAATGAGCACCCACAGTTGTATTCCATTTCAAAACACCAAGGGAAATGCCACAATGTAAGGGTTTATGCCGCATCCAGAGATAATTATGAACAAGGTCTTCTCTGGACAGAAAAGGATGAGCTATGCCACTGGGTATACCCATCTGGGTATACTTTCATTGTGAAGCTCACGTCTGATTAATACGTTCTTTGCCCTTGTAAAGTGTTTACTAATTGAAAATGTGGCTAAAAGACCAAAACCACTGCCACAATGAAGCTCACTTGGTCTATTCCAGCACACAGTACTTTCAGCAGTAAGCTAAATACAAAGAAAAGTAATCATAGGATGAAGGCACTGAAATTCAGTCATATAGTAAAGACAGATATCTTTACACAAAATGTGCCAGAAATTGGAAACAGATTCCTATTACAGATTCCTTCCACACCACAACGTAAGAGGCAAGAAAATATCACAGCCTAAGTGGAACAAAATACACAAAGAGGGTAAAAAAGAAAGACAAAGACAAATTACTGAAAATCAAACAACACACAAAAGGAAAGAACAGTTTGAAGATCAGTTCAAGAAACTGAGAACTGAACAGCTTGAATTCAGTTCTTCACTGACACATACCTCTCACATGGTTTGGGACAAGTTATTTAATCTATCCCTTTTCCCTGTTCTTTCTCTACAATGCAGAGGATGCTGCAATGATAGTCCTCTCTCTCTCTCTCTCTCTAAACCCAGTGATGCTGGGAAGTCTTGCAGATAGAGGCATGACAGGCTCCAGGTGACTTTGCTGCATTGGTAAAAGCCCTACAGCAATGCATTTTCACTACCTTAAAACTGCTTTTGCCAATATACATTACCTTGGCCAAAGCATCCGTACAACCTCTTCTGTAGTTACTTAGTATCCTGAAAAGACTGTCTATTAAAACTACTGTGGTAAACATTTAGAGGGTGTGCTAGCCCAAATACATTAAAGATTGTAAGGTGCTTAAATATACTAGCAATGAATAGTATCAGAGAACAGAGCAATAGGGAAGCACCTACAAAGTGAAAGAGAAGGAGCAGGAAAGACTGACACACTGACACCTACACAACTACATTTAGAAGGAAAAAAAAAAAAAAAGGCAATTCCTTCTCCTCTGAATGCAAGTCACAACCTCCCACCTAGGTAGCATCATTTGGTGCAGCGCTAACATCAGGTGTTAGCCATTCCAAGCCAAGTTCTCAAGCTCTCTGGTTTTGTAGAGAGGCTTCAGAAAAACTGAACAACAAGACTGCATGTGAAGTTGAACATTTAAGCTTTAATTCTGGGTGCAGAGCACTTGGGAACACAGCGCTTCACAAACAGCTTTCTGTTGTGCTGAAGCACCTAAAATGTCAGTGGCAGGACTGGGTCTGGGATCCCACATCAGACTAGTGTATTTTCATGTGCAGACCCACAGGCATATGCAGGCATGCCCTACAACCCAGCTCAGAGAGCACGTGGCATGCACACGCACACACGCTCCTGCTTGCTAGGTGTTCGTTTAGTCATCACAGACTTTGCCTAATACATTTGCCTCAACTTGCACAGCAACAGGAGGTAATTAAACAGCAAAGAAAGCCAGGCCTGCAGGCTTTTTCTGCACAACATGCCCTGAGGCAGCATCTGATGGATGATGAAGAAACTGAAGAAACAATGCCAAAACAAATGAAATAGTTCCCAAGCCATTAAAGGTAATACAAGCAATGCTTAAAAATAATGAGTAAGGGCAAGAAAACTGGTGCTCAACATGGCAGTGACTTCTATTTCACAGGTGAAATCTATGAACAGAGGGAAAACAGAACATCCTACACTGTGGGGACTGAAGTGGAGCCCTCGGGCCCATCTTTGTCAATACACACAAGAGAGATTTGACACAAAACAAACCCTCTGGGGGCACTTTTGCTGCCATGAAAAAGTAGCTCCCTGGGGCTGCAAATTCAGTATTATCTGCCCCCTGTCTATGTGGCTCCCTCACACACTCACCGGGCACGCTGCTGGCATGGAGGGCAAGGTAAACCTGCAGTCTGCCTGTGCTGCTACCCTGGCCAGCTGCACGGCAGATAATTCAGGCCCTGAGGCAGGTCCCAGCAAAGAGAACAGACGTGATCTTCTTGGTATGTGCAGCTCGGGCGTGGGCCAATAACCTGACGTATTATCTCCAGCAAACTGGCTGGAGACCTCATTCTGCAGGAAGGTTAACCTGCAGCTGCTGGAAACATGACCTCACTGTCCAAGGCCTCTCTCCAAAAAAAATGAAGGTATCACTACCATCGCCTCACCTGCGCCACTGGGACATCTGCAGAAAGGCATCAAGCTGCTCAGCAGTTTGCCAGCAGATCTCTCATAGCCCACAAAGCAGCTACAAGCCATCAAATAAAGAGTTTCTCCACCCTAAACTTGGAGTCTCTCCATACCCAGATTCTAAGGCTTGTAGGTGAAGTGCTGTGGTTTACACAATTCCCATGAGCCGTTACCCACCTCAAACCAAGAGCCAGCACGGGCCAACAGACTGGATACTGACCTGTCACTACCAAAACAACTCCAAGCACCACTGCAAGTCTTCAGCTCCCTGCAAAGGGTTTTTTTTCTTCACACTCTTTTCTTGCTGGTTCTTATCCTCTGTTGGCTTCAAAAAAGCAGCTGGAAAAGAAAAAAGTGAGACAGAATCACACACCACAAAGTTTTTTCTGGGAATCAGAACCAGATTTGCCCTTTGCCACTTTGCCATCAAGCCCTCCTTTTAATGAGAGTCACATAGCTTCAGAATACACTCCATGAGCACATCTGAATAAACTGTAAAGCGTGCATGGAATAATGGGGGAAACTCAGACTGCTGCAAAGCGAAAAATGAATGGTAGGAAGCCACGAAAATAGGTTTATATTCACATCTGCAATATCCTGTAAACACTGCATTTGTTTCTGTCAAGACCATATACACATCACAGTGACAACTCATTTTGGCAACAACAGATGAGTCCAAAAAGATCTGGAAGTAACTCTATGAGAAGGCTCATCAAGAAAATCCTTCTGTGCAACATGATGCCCTAGGTGGTGACAGTGCTTCAAAGTGACCACTGCCGCTGGCTACAGCATGGCAGGCATTTCATGACAGCCTGGGAAGAGCAAAGAAGTGGACAGAAGGGCTTAGGATCCTCAAGATCCTAAGAGCACAAACCAGAATGCAGAGAAAAAGGTCCTTGTAAGTTGCTGTTTTTTTCCCACTTCCATCCCCGCTGAACCATAACTTCATAACCGGGGGGAAGGAGAGAGGAAAGAATAGTCCTGCTTTTGTAAAATAGAGGTTCCCATTTTTTATGCATATATTTCTATTACCACCTCCCCAGTCATCTCATCCTCATATCACAGCAGTCAGATCTGAAGATCTGATTCTTCCCTGAAATCTGTCTCCAGTGGCATTGCTGGTAGCAGGATGGACAGAAGGGAAAGAAATACCAGTTCTTCTTACCTAAATTGTCTGTTTGGATATTGAGTTCCTGATACTTTGATCTTCACCCTGATACTTATTTCACAGCCTGAGGCTTAAGCTCTCTTCCTGAGGCTTAAGCTCTCTTTTCTATTGCCTTTATTCGGAAATGGAACCATCAATACTTTTTGGTTCCCGAGTGGGAGAATGGTGGGTTTGCAAACCACATGGGAAGTGTACAGGTTTACTTCTTACTACTGGATAAAATATAATACAAATCATAACCATTTTAACATCCTATTAACTTTAAGGAGTTTCCTGCAAAGCAGGCACAGAGAGGCAACACACCTTCATTTATGATCAGACAGTATTCTCTATGAAAAGGAATGCTCTGGTAAGTGCTAGAAACTTTTAAACTCACATTACTACTCAGTCTCTAAGTCACAGAGAAACAGTGGAAACCCTAACTCTTGAGGCATTCAGAAAAAGGCCACAGTACTGGAATCATAAACTAAAGAACTGTCACATACTGTGCTGGACAATAGGTTGTTTAAATGAATGGAGACTTTTCTACATTTATGATCTCTTTCAGGAACTGCTTTAAAATAATATTTGACAAACAACCAGACAATATCAAAAAAGCACATCTCTAGTGGCAGGTTTCACTGTGCAGACACTCACTGCCTTGCCTGGATAGCACTGAATGGTTCGCACCTCTTTGCCTCCTTCCTTCTCCTCTGCGAGCGAAACCTGCTCAGGGGCTCTGCTCTGAGTTCAAGTTTTGTTCAGCTGCTCTCTCGAGATTTTACCCAGATCCTCCCCCACCAAATTTTTGCCTGGTGGCCTCTGCTTCCAGCAGTTCTGCCTCCTTGCAGCAGCCACAGATGGCTTTGGAGGCATAAATGGAGAGAATGGGAGGCACAGACAGCACAGCCACCTGCAAAACAAGCAGCAACTCCGCAGCATCCTCATTCCCAAGCCGGAGCCCAAATTGTCCCTGAGCAGCCCTTGTCCCTACCATTTATAGGTCCATCACATGCTGCTCCCACACTCCTGCCCAACTAGAAAAGAAAGTCAACCCAGGATACAAAGCCGAATGTTTTGTTTTCCATTTCAGCATGCCAGAACATGCTGGAAAGTCAAAGTACTTATGCCTCTAGGGCCTGGGAGAAAGCAAGACATGAATGAGACAACTAGTGAGGCAAAGAAAGAACTTCTCAGGATTTCTTTTTCCATTTATAGTCTGTTTGGGGCAGACATGCAGCATAGATTTGGGTTGAGAATTCTCACCCTCCTCCCCCATCTTTACATGGAAATTAAACATATTTAGTATTTACTCTCCTTTACAAGGGAGATTCTACAGACCAGTTTGAAAACAGCACCATGCTTTTATCTCCTCCTGTCCATTGTCTAAAGTGATCACACACTCCTCCTCGGGGCAGGGAGCATTTTCCTTTGACTAGTTTGTAGGGTCCTTCATGTGGAAGAATCTTGCTGCAAGCCTCCCAGGGGCTGCTGAGAGTCAATCAATCAATCAGTAAATAAATAAGGGCAATTTCCAGCCACACTGTTTGTTCTGTCAAGCCTGTGCATGACAGTTCCCAGACTGGCCAGGCACATTCAGCAAGAAATATAATCTCTCGACCATCGCCGAGGGACCGAGCTTGACTCCACCTCTCCACAGAGAGAGTGCTTTTCTGAAGAACAGAAAAAGGGTTTGGGAGATGGTACCCTGGGAATCTGGGAGCACCTCACCTCAGCACTTCCTGGGCCTTTCATCACCTCTACAGATGAGTCAAAAACTTGCTGCCCAGAAAACTGGTCATCCCACTGGATCTGAGGGGCCACACTTGCAAAAATCACATTTTCTTCTACTGTGCCTCGAGATAGTTCATTTTTAATATGTTTCTCAAGAGAGACATGGGTTCTTAACTCCTACTAGTTATGATGAGAATCAGGCATCCAATGAGGAATTGTCTAATGTAGCTGAGAAGTATCCTCTCTCAGCACAAGAGCTGTCTCTTAGGATGAGCCCTCAGCCCTTCCTTTCGGTTTTCCAAGACAGTTTAATTCCTCAGGGGAAGGAGGTACCGAAACATAAATAACAATGAGATTAAATTTAAACTCAGCAAAGATTTATATGCTCATTGTCCCACACATTCCTGTGCATTAAGTATTTTATGAGAGGTGTATTCAAACCTGGGAGAAGCGATGACTGTTTTCAGAATCCTCAAGGCTAAAAGGGACTTACTTTAGTCTATAAGCAATTTTACAACCATTAAAAAAAAAAAAAAAGAACGAACGAACAAGAGAAAAAGAAAATGTGGGCAAGCATGTCCAGGAGAGTGCACGTTTGTGCTCTACAACTGTTCCACTCTAAAGGAAACAAAAGCCCTCGATAAGACTTTCTGGCTCTAACAGAACACACAGAGACAGCCACATTCTCAGACCATGAAGCCACAGGCCACTGCTTCCAGAACTTGATAATGTGGAAAGCAACAGGCCCCTTCAAACACACAAGCCCTGGCTAAAACGGGAAGGCAGGCGAGAAACAGGCACTCAGGGCTTGATTAATGGGCACTCCTTCTGCGTACAACATGAACACAACATCGTCTTGTATTTAATAAGGCTCCCTTTATCCCAAGGGATCCCAAAGCACTTTACACTATTTATTCACAGGAACCACTTCAGTGGCCTTTGAACTGAAGAGAGGAACAATAACAGTCCTTCTGCTCACTACAAGGGCC
Source organism: Rhynchotus rufescens (assembly GCA_032273925.1). Taxonomy (NCBI): domain Eukaryota; kingdom Metazoa; phylum Chordata; class Aves; order Tinamiformes; family Tinamidae; genus Rhynchotus; species Rhynchotus rufescens. The sequence goes on from JAVCKT010082393.1 coordinate 7,079, forward strand.
AGAAACCAGTGACTGGCGTGTGCTTGCAGAAAGCTCACAGCAATGAGGGTTTGCCTTGACTAGGAACAGTAGGTCAGGCCTAGCCAACAGACAAGACAAACTCTGTGTTCACTACAGCCCGCTATGGGTACTTTTATTCTGTTTTCTATCTCTGATCATTGGCACTGGGTTTTTCTTTTAAAGCAGGACTTTTAAACCACATTTCTAAAGAGAAGAGTTTGTGCAGAATCAGCTTTCCTCCTGATCTCTTTATATTAATTAGCTTATCATTCTCAGCTCAGCTCCCAGAAGAGAAGCAACTGAATCCTCAGTGTTTTCAAGGAATATTTTCAAAATCGCCCTTTCCCTGTAGCCACATCAGTATTAGAACTAACCCAGTAACATTAAGCCCACCTGCAATAATCCTCCTAGCCCTTCATTCAGGTAATTGTGTACACGGATTCAACATGGTCTCCAAAAACCACAGCGACTGTAACTATCTGATCCCTCTCTATAAATAAACATTTCATACACAGCAGTTTAAGCTCAGTGCAGAGACATTTGTTGTGTAGTCAATATATCATTGCTAATCACCTGGCTGCAGCCTCTCTTTGTAAAGGTGCTTTCAGTTTCATTCCCTGCAGATCCTGACACAGTCTAGCTGGTCTTCCGTCTACCTGTGATATTGGGAGCATACCCACTGCAGGCCATCCTCCTCTCTCTTATTCCCCACAGGATACATTTCTAGCCTCTCAGTGACATAATATCCGATATAGCCTCACAGCCTCAATGACTATTTAACTCCTAAAAGCAAACTTGCAAACAGAAAAGGCACCAACAATTCCATGCTATATACAAGAGCATACAGAGATTAAGCGACTGGCAGCAGAGAAGGCTTGAATGCTGTTTCCTCACATTTTAAGATTTATACTCCAGCCATGGAACCATTCTGTTCTCTGGAAAACCACAAGAGAGAGCAAAGAAGTATAACACCAAGTCTCCAGGCTACATATTAGCACTTCCGTACAAGTGCCCGAGCCACCTGACTGCAGGCAGCTCCGCAGTAAACGGAGAGGTGCACAGAGAGCAGGCAGCAGCGTTAGCTTTTCTATGAAGTTTGTTCTGCTTTAATCAGATTGATCCTGTTCACCTTTTCTGCAGTGGAAACAGGCAAAGCAAAAGTCTCTGGAGTCACAGCATGGATCTCTCACAGGAAGCAAGTCTCTGTTTCAGTTCTTTAAGGACTGTATTTTTAAAGCAGCCGAGAAGGGAGTTGACAGCAGAGGCTGAGGTGACAGTCTCATCACTTCAGACACGTTGCTGATTAACTCAGAAGCGGTGCCAGAGACAACCTCAGAGCACTTGGCAGTAGACTTAAGAGTCCCCAGCACTACTAATGCGGCAACACTTTCTGGAAGACATCAGCCCCCTGACCAGAAAGAGAAGGTCATGCAGCCAATAAAGTCTTGCCTTAATCTGGCAGGCTAGAGAGCTACCAGTGACATCCCCTCAAAAGCTGCCCTCCCACCAAGGAGAACCTCCTCATGCAGGAAGGCTCTCATACCTGCAGGGAGTTATTTCCCTAAGAAGGGCTTCAGCAGAGGCTAAAGTCTCTTTTGACCATCACCCTTATACTTCCCCAATTTCCTTATCTCCAAGAGATTTGCTTTGGCGCAACTATTAAATGTTTTGCAAATTCATCTTCCTTTCCAGAGCTAAAAACACTTCACTAGAAGCAGATCAAATATCAAACATGACCATGAGCAAATTAAATGACGTTTCATTTCCTGGAGCTGTAAGTCCAGTCCATAGGAGCTCTTTCCTGTTGCTATAGGAGCAATGCTGAAAACAATGCCCAATCAATGCTGCATGAGGCTCACCTGAAAACGATCATTCTTCCAGGAAAAAAAACAAACAAAAATATCCCTCTCCTTTCTGCAGCAGGTTTTAATGACTCCACCAGAGCCATTTATGCAGCTGTTTTTAGAACAGCCTGCAAGCTTCACAGGGAAGCACCAGCATGTGGGTAAATAACTGGAAGGCACGGACTGTCCTCAGGGCAATTACTGTTGGCCCAACGTCATGGCTGGGGGCAGGGAAAAAAAACAGTGCTGGCCCCTCAAATGCAGCGCAACAAGCTGTAAAGAAACCCCCCGTGCCAGGAGGTCACCTGCTTCACCGAGACGCCTGGTACCGCTTCTCCCTCGAGCCTGCATGCAGATGTGTCCCCAGCAGTGTGGGGGCCTGGCTCGTTCGAGTGCGTTCAGATCTGAGCTGCTTGGAGCGCACAGAGCAGGAGCAGCCTGTGCAGCCCTCCAGAAAGGGAGCAGCGCCATAATCAGTAGAGAAGCACTCCGGACTTTGGCCAGCTGGTTTCAGAGTATCACCTGCTTCATTACAGCAGGCAGGAATAAGCAACTGGAACCGAGTTCCTGCAACAGATGCAAGAACAGACCTTTGCAGGAACGGGCCTTTGCAAGATTTCTTAACTGAGAAACTTCCCTGGATTTCTCCAGCCGGACAGCCTGGCTACAGGGACTCTGTGGCTCAGGCTGCCCCAGCGCTGCACGGATGTGCCTGGCTACAGGGGCTGCTCTGTGGCGGCCCTGCCAGGCACGTGCCCACGTGCTGGCCCCCACATTGCAGCACCCCGGGGCGCCCATACGCACCTGCAGCCACCCAGGAGCGGAATAACAAACCTCTCTGTGTCCCAGGCAGCACAGCAGGGATATGGGATAGCAGCTCCTCCCTTCTGGATTCCACCAAGCTAATAAGAGACACTGACATTCACAAGGCATGACTCACTCCCGCAGTGTCCAGCGCTCCTGAAGCCTTGCGCACCGGGGGCAGGCATGGCCCGTGTCTGCAGGCTGCCTCCGTAACCGTGCGACTCTGGCAGAAAAGGCCCTTCTCCCACATTTCCTCTAACCTAGCAGCACAACCACAGAGGAGGAGAGCCCCTCTGAGGGCAAACCTCACATGCTGCTGCTCTGGCACATCAGCAGGTCACAGGCCAGCAAGGCCCAAAATATGATCCACACCACACACAACGGACACCCCTCCCCCAGAAATTCCTGCCTCCAGCCGCTCTCAACTACAGTTTTAAATGAAGTTTGCCTGTCAAAAAGAGCCAGAGAATCTGTTATTTGTACACCACCTATGTCTGAGAGACCAAATCACCAGTTTTCCAAGCTGCAAATCTCTGTCCCAAGATCTCAAAATTTAGATACATCAGCCATTACTAGCCTCATTTTCAATAGAGAAATTACATGCTCTGGCAGAGTCAACAGTTGAATCAAGGCCTAAAGCCCCCAAAACACAACACTAAATTTTGTGGTCTGCCACTCTCGGCAGATATACATCTCAAGGTTTGGAAAAGACTCTAAATCCCCTCATTAAATGTGACCTTTCATTGAAAGTGGTGACCAGTGACCACAACATGATGAATTTGAGCCAAGGGCCCGTGACCTCAGTGCTGGTATTGCTGATGGATCCGAGGCTCTGCAAAGCATTAGTGCCAAGAGCAAACATGTGCATTAACCATCAGTGAGAGTGGCACTGAGAACTAAAAGCCAGTAGAGAAGTGGAAACCCAGCCCACTCTGACAGCATCAGCACTCGGGTAGAAACGCGCGGCATCTACCATTACAGCTCAGCAGAGCGCTGGCTGCATCACACCGCATCCCATGCCTTGGCTCCCAAAGCCTTCTTTCCTCCTATCAAAAGATCTTTCTATCCTTCATTCAAAAAAAACATTTACTGGTGACACCTGCAAATTTATAAATGACACCAACTTCCTCCTCCCACATACTTCCCATCCTCCCACATACAGATATTTTCCAGGGCAAGGTATTAGACATATCTTCATCCATTAGTAAAGTACAGCCAGATCTTTCTCCTCCAGCACACGATTGCTTCCTCTCAGCCTGCCCTGCTCCTTTGGGGACAATGACATCTGGGAAGCACACAACTGATTTTAGCCCAACTCCACAGCTTTTAAGGAACCAGAACCTTTCGGTTTGCAACCACATAGACAAAAAAAAAAAAAATCCATCTAAACACAAGCACCTAGACCAAGCCTCAAAGCTCTTTCTGCTGTCTCACCTTCTCCCCACCACTCTGTTAATCTCTTAGCGTGATCAAGAGAATTGTCCCTTGGAAAATATCTGCCAAAATGCACTTATTAATTACATATGGAAAGAAAGAGGACTGGTGACAGGAAGAGAGAACTTTGTTCCTTCTGATCTAGTATTGACAACAGATAAGGAACAACATTAGATCTAGTACAGGCAACAGATAAGGAACCACAGTCAACACCAAATGTTTTACGTCACCTATTTCTGGCTCGGTTTTTACTTACAAAGCCTCGTTACTGCTGGCAGGATCAACCCTTTGATCTGAACGCCACCCATTCCAGCACCTCCTTCACTTCTCATTTCCTGCCTTTCTTATGGATATTTTGTGGCTGCTTTTTCCTGTGTCGCTTCCTGCTTCCTTTGATCCCTCTCTCTCTCAAACTCTCACCTCTTACACACGTACAAGCTCAGCACCAGATGGAAAAGGATGCAAAAATGCCATGTAGGTATTGCATCCTACATGGACACAGGCACTCTGCTATCATATCAAGGACCTCTCTGTTAAGCCTTCACAGAAAGCAATTCCTGACTGCCCTCCCTTATTCTACTAGACCAGCGTCCACCACTGGATTCACTCCTCTGCTGCCAGACCACGGACACCCCAGGAAGCAGCAGGGCCCAGTGAAGAGCTAGCCTAGACTGCAATGCCCCAGCTGCCAGGCTGATGCTTGCCAGGCAGGCTGATGCTTGCCAGCCAGGCTCAGCAGCGGCACTGGGCAGCACGGGACAGGCCAGCACGCCGTGCTCCCGCCACAGCTGCCCCAACACCTCGGCACTCCGCTTGCTTTCTACCGCCTCCACCACACTGAGGCTACGTTTCCACACTGGAAACGGTTACAGGTTTAAGCAACAATTACTATTAGCAGAGAACAATACAACATGCCTCTCAGGAACTGCCTACGGGGGACAGAAAGCACTACATCAGCCACCTCCAACTAGCATTTTTACTTGACAAAGAAATACAAGCAGCTTACTTCCACCTCCTCGCTGAAGAATCTCCAACGCCCATCAGCATAAACTTTAGGAGGCCCCACTGAAAATATCCTTTGTAGAGCCAAGATTTAGCCTGCAAGTACCGTGCTTGGAGAGAAGCAACACTATGAGTATGGCAGCGTAGCAGCAGAAGAGCAGAGCAGTACGCATGCAAGCACTGCCTCAGCCTGGGCGCATCAGTTGTAGTCTAGGGCCTGGCGAGGGGTTGTGTGAGAAGAGAAACATGGAAATCCTGCAGCCACGGAGGGACACGGGTGGCGGCTGGCAAAGGGCTGCACTAGCACATGTCATCGCCACAAACACCCGCGCTCATCAGCAGAGCTGGCAGCACAGCGAGGAGCTATCGGGGCTGGCGAGCAGCGGGATCGAGGCGAGAAGCCCGTCTGCCTGTGCCATGCTTCAGTCGGACAGCACAAGCCGTGCTCTGCTCTTAATAGCATCACCGGGCAGCAAAAGAAGAAGTAATGCTGCAGAGCACTGCCATCATTCATCTCACACAATGACACATTAAATGTCACCGTGGAAAGCCCTGGAAGGCAGGAAACACGGTCATGTTTATCTCAAACACTGACTTATGGCAAATGACTGTGCCTTAGTTTCCGGTCCACTCCCATGTTGGCTTGACACTTCCATATGAAAGGATTGGGAAGCCTCAGTGTCGGTAAATAAAAATTATTTTTAGGTTGGTATCACTTGCTAACCCAGGGAATAACTTCTATATCAGATCTAAGAGAAGGACAACCACATGCCAGCTGGGCTGCCACAGTTCCACTCAGTGCACTGTCCCCAGGAGCAGACCCTCCTGACACAAGCCTGCCCTGAGACAAGAAAAAGGAAACCTGACTGCCTGGCATCCACAAAAATATACAGCAGGAAGGACCAACTCCATCAGGTTCAGGACTGCAACAGCTGAAGACAACATGAGGAAAGACATGGGCAGGCACATCTTGTATCAATAGAAACACCAAGCTGGAAACCAATCCGGAGAAGAGCTGCCATATGGGATGTACTCAAGCAAACAGAAGTATGGCCCTGTTTATGTCAATCTACATACTGGGGACTACCCAGTCCCCCGCTGGGACTACCTGGAGCTCCTTGAGCTGGGACTACCTGGAGCTCCTACCAGGCCACCATGCACAGAGATTCTCCCTCATCTCAGGAGGGCTCTGCTGAGAAGGTTAGCAATTATTTACCAAAAGAACTGTGAGACACAAGAAAATGCATGACAACTTGGGAAAGAAACAGGCTTTTTGCAGAAATGTGACATAAGCACAAAAGGATGTTTGAGTCAGGAACTTAAAGGAAGGACATCATCAGGAATCTACAAAGAAAGAATAAGATCACAAGATAATTATGTGGAAGAGCCTCAAAAAGCTGCCAGCTTCTCCCACTCACACCCAAGCTTTCAGCAAGGCCACCAGACTTAAAAAGGGGACGTAAGAGCAGCCAGACTGAAGATCCACATACACAGGGCAGCATTATTGCATTTCTGACAGTGGCCTGCTGCCAGACGCCTATAAAACCTGCAGTTATACTGAGAATTATAGACTCAAGGTGATGTCAAGGCTAGTAGGCTTCTACAACATCTGCTTTACTATGAATTCAACTGTCTCCTGTCCACTTGGAGCCCTGCTTAGCTACCTTAGCACTGAACATTGTCTGTGGCCAGAATCAAGGTCTAAACTTGTTGAATGCTGAGACATATTTGAGAGAATTTCCTTTTCCTTTCAGGCTCATGAACACAGACAGGTGTTAGGCTCTTGAAGACAAAGGTGTCAGGCTCTCTTTACCACTAGTAGCCCTTTTCTGGTAGTAGTATAATTCCAGCAGGATTGAGATGGTTGTTTATGTCTGAGTAATGACAGGTTCACAGACCCCTCTGTTTTAAGGATGCCAAAGTGGAATCCGAGGGTCTCACTGGTGGCAAGGACACGTTTGTTGGCCCCAGGGGCTTGTCTGTAAACCAGTTAACAAAATGGCTGCCTCCACACACTACCTCAGAGGGATGAGGTCATTTTAATTAATCCTCCCGCTACCAGACAAAACTTAATAGGCTCTAGGAGCAAGAAATGAAACCATGTAAGGGAAAGAAGGAAGAGAACCACTGTAATTTAAAGGATGCTACAGAGCAGCTTGATAACCCATCAGCAGGTGTGATTTAGCTTCCGGAAAGCAAAGGAAAGGGAACACTGCCTGGATTTTCCCGCAAACACGGCCTCTCTCCCCCTCCGCTGCCTCTAATGGTTCTACAAGTTAAGCTTAAAGGCTGCATCTTACTTGAACAAAACGGAAATGTGGCCAAACCTAAGACAGGGAAAAAAGCACAATTCCACAACTTTACGGCAACATTCCGAACATCTTTCTAATGCACAGACTCTGCAAAGCTTCTCAATTTCCAGCAATAAATAAATAAATAAAAACTTCAAAACGCGAAACCAAAGGCCGGCCGAAGTTCTAGGGAGCGCCGCGCGTTTTGGCCAGAGAGGCGGCCGCGGGGCCGCGGGGTTCGCCCCGCGCTGGGGGCCTGCCCGGCGCCCGGGGCCGCGCAGGAGGCGCCGCGGGCGCTGCAGGGGCGCGAGGCGGCTCCGCGGGCCGCGCAGCACCTGCCCGCAGCC
>JAVCKT010082424.1:0-14800 GCA_032273925.1 Rhynchotus rufescens
TGAAATTTGGAGGAAGCTTTGACTAACCAGTGATCAGCAGACTGAACCTAAGGGTAGTAAGGACCTTGACTGTTTACTCAATTACCACAACTACTCTATTATATATATTTTAAACTTGAGTCAGATGGAGCTGGCAAGCCTTGTCCTTTCTATGTGCTTGTTCAGTCCTTTTTGTTTAGCTAATGTGTCTGACTAGCTGCTCAGTGGGACCTATCCTTTCATTTCTTTATGTGAAAGCAGCCTGGAGTTTAACTGTCAAAACACAAATCAGTGGGTCAACTGTTGGGTCCATCCCTGAGTGTTTCTGCTGTAATTTCAGTGCTCAGGATTCTGGCTGTCCTTTGGAGCTTTGAAAGTCACGTGCAGTTCTCAATCTTATGTAACTTTCACCCCCTCCTAATTATATGAGATTGCTTGAGCAGAATAGGCAGGGCAGCTGGCAGTCTGATTGCACGAGGCATGAGTTTCCCCAAGCCAGTTGTGGATACCTTCCTCTTCCAAAACAAGTTCTGCCTCTGGTGCCCTTGTCTGGCTGCAGAACCAGTCTGCCCCACAATGATGGCCTGTTATCATGCGTGGGATGGATGACCTTCCTGTTCCTACACCCTGGGGCTTGGGTCCGGGTCAGTCTTGCTGCCTGGAATCAAAATGCTGTTGAAGAGTAGCTGTGACTTGTGCATTTCTACTGCCTAAATAACTACTGGGCCAAAAAAATCTAAAAGTGCTGAGAAATCAGTCTTTTCTAGGTAAAGAGCCTCTGGTTTAAAGAACAGCCAGGGCTCTTCCTTACTCAGCAGTGCCCCTCTGCTCCCTTGGTGTGCAGTCTAACATCGGGGCTGTGCAGCAGTAAGAAAAGCTGGGGAACTTCAGAATTCAGCAGCCAGTTCAGTGTTGTGCTGCTCGCCTGTCTGGTCACTGGCACCTCCTCTTATTTAAATATCAGTGCTGTGGGTTCAAGCTGCCCTACTAATCCCGCTGGACAAAGGGGAGGAAAAAACACTTTCAGGTAAGGATCCTGCTTGGTAAGTGGTACAAGATAAACACGGTGCTCCTTCCTAATACGAAAGGTTCTCAGAAGACTCGCAGCAAAGCACATTGTGTTGGTTTAGCTTACAAATTGCCAAGTGCAGCCTCTTCTGGATGTGCCAAGATTGCTGCGATGTGACCAGGGAAACACGGTGCCGCACGGGTCTGCCTCTACAATGTAGACAGGCATCATCTACTGCCCTGCTACTCTGCATATGCAACTACCACTCTTCTCTGTTAAACCCTCCGTTTCACAATCAACGCTGCTTTGGTACACAGGCCTGCAAGGAGGAAAAACATGCTGAAAATGTTATATACTCAGCCAGTGATAGAGACAGCATTTTTGTGGAGAGGCGAGTATGTTTTTCTGTTCTGCTGATAGCCCTGCACCTGCTTCTGCCCCTTATCTCGTGCTTAAGTTGGCATCTAGCACGCTCTGAATTATGAGTGTGGTTGAGGTAGATGGTAGCCTCAGGAATGGGGAGAGAAGACTGACATGCTGAACACTTTCTTGATCTCATCCCAGCAGAAACAAGATGCCTAGAGGGAAACCTTCTCTAGGGCAGGTCTGCTAGGAAAGGGGAAGCTCTAGCTGTGGAACAAAGTTGTGGTCTACGTGAGTGATGCTCATTTGCTGTGGGCAAGTAAAAGTTATTTTGTATTTTATCTTCAAGTTCTTTTTTTAATTTTTTAATCATGACTAGTGTGGAGTAAGCAGCATTTCCCGCAAGAAAAAGGAGCAGCGCGGGAGCAGGGCTTCTGTGAACAGCCAGCTGAAGTTCAGTCGTGTAGGAAGATTATCTAGTCTGTCCTGACACACAATTTATAAAATACTGGAGGGTGGAAGGGCCTGCTAAGAGCCATCTCTGTCTCCCACTCAGAGAGGAGGCAATTTTGAAGTTAGATCAGGTTGTTCAGAGTCACAACCAGTCAAACTCTGACTTCATGGCAATCTGTTAGGTCAACTCTGCTTTTATGCTGAAAAAAGCAGGTTTGAGTAGGAGACTAATCAGCTACTACTGAGCATTCAAGTAAGAAAGGAAGATGTTTACTGTCTGTAAGCTTGCTTACAAAAACTATTTTACTTCTTTTCTTATCCAGAAATGTTGCCAGTCTAAAAGTATTTGAAAATGAGCACTAGCCAACTTACTTAAAAACTATGCAACTTGCTGGCCAAAAATTAAAATCCTCTCTTTCCTTTTCTGATGCTTGTACAGGTTTTTGGGAATGAATAATAATGTTGATCAGAGATTGTAACTGAGATTCTGCTTAAAGCAGCCCTTTAAGCTTTAAGCAACTCTTCTAAGCAAAGAACTCTTTAAAATGATGACAGCAGTAAAAATGCATGAAGGGTTCTGGGTTCAAAAGGTGCTTGCGCAGTTATCTGTAGCAGCAGTTTGTCTTAACTGAGGTCCAGTATCAGCATACTAGAATGCTGACCCTCTTTCCAAGATGGAATTCCTTGTATTAAATAAAGAAATGCAGCTTTCTGTATTATGAATTTACTGCAAGAACAAATAAAAAAATAAATGCATCACATGAAGAACACTGAAAAATGCTATCAGGCTACTTCCTGGCAGCCTTTTTAATGACATCGGGAACCAAATAAATCCAAGAATCTGTTTTATAACATATATATTTATTTATATATATATATAAATATATATATATATTTATAACATATATATTTATTTATATATATATAAATATATATATATATATAAAATGTAAAAAAATGAGGTGAGGTGTGGGGTTTTGTTTTTGGTTTGTGTTTTAAGTTTATTTTTACAAACTAATTTTTTTTGTCTTGTTTGTGAGCTAATAGATCACTAGTAACAGCTTTTTGGGGGAAAAAACTCTCAGCTTGAGACTTGCCCTGCTTCTTCGAAAAGTTTTCTTCCCTCTACAGCATTTGTCAAACACTCTTTTAGGAAATTCAAATCAGTAATTTCTGTTTTTGTAGTTTCTATTTTCAGAATTAAAAAACAGCTTGTAAAATAACTCTTAAATTTTTTAGATGCCCTTAAATCATACATTAACATTCCTCAGACTTCCAGGCTTTACTTCCTTTGCCTACATTACCATCTCTGGCTGGCTTCTCTTGATAAGATAAAAGGAAGCTGAAGCAACTCTGAGAACCTACTCTGGCCCAATCACCCCGTGTTGCCTTATTTGGGAAATCAGGATTAAAGGGTGTGATAACAAAGGGGGGCCCTCCCCTGATCTAGTCTCTCAGCTCTGCTCTTGGAATAGTTCTTATGAATCCTTGTTCCTGAGAGCAGCTGTTTTCATTGATGGCTAAGAGCAAGTATCTGAACAGAGTTACACACTAAAGGGGGAAACCTCTCTGTCCCTGAAGGATTAAGGGCACCAAACATAATCTAAGTAGTCTAACCCTAAATATTGAGTATCATTTATCTTTCAGTCAAGACAGTGATATGCAAAAAGGGAAAAAGGTGGGTTTTGGTTTTGGTTTTTTCTTTTCCTACCTCTTATTCTGGATGTAGTTAAATGAAGGCTGGCTCAGAGCATTAGGTTAAAACAGCTTTTTCTTTTCAGGAGCAGATTAAAAAGTTATAAAGATCTGAAATCAGACACAGGTATTATGGAGTTCACCAATGTAAGTCTCTCTGGGGAACTGTCCAAATTTATCATCTGTGCAGTGACTGTCGCAGTTCTTCATACATTACTTGATCCTAACAGTGCCAAAATAAGAAAGGACAAAACTTCAGCAGACAGTAAAAATAAAATATGTAAAGTTACAACAGTAGAATTAAGGAGAAAATGAAATAAATCAGATATGTGAGCCGCTAGCTATACCTTTTTTTTTCAGAATTATTTAGGGACAAAAAGCTAATTAGAGGCAACACACTTTCCCCCTTCATGTAATTGAGGTTATCGGGTAACAGTCACCAGCAACAAATAATAAATACATATAAATAGTAATTAACAAAGGCCCTTGTGGCAGAGCTCCCGTCCTTCCCACTGCCTGGGATGGGAACAGTTTCACTAAAACTCTCTGCCTTATTTGGGAGTGAAGATACTCCCCACTCTGCTTCTGCAAAAATAAACCTGCTTTACAAAGATCTCCTGTTGCAACTTTTTAAACAAGCTAGCTCCTTTCACTGTAACTGTTCCTCAGTCCTTTCTGTAAGTCCCTCAAAAGGACAGTTTGGAGGAAGTGAGTAATCTGGGCACTAACTTCTGCTGCTCAAACTGAATACAAAAGATGGTATCTGTCTACAACTTTAAAGAGGTTACCTGCATTTCTCTCGAACAGATCAACCAATTAAGCCAAAAAGCCAAATGAAATGAGGCAAATATGGGAGAGAAAAGCAAGTTTTAAAGTTTAAATGCAGTTTAAAGTAAGCACTGAAGCAGTAAGCTGCAGCTTTCTATAGTTTCTGATCCTCACAGGAGAATGCAGGTTGCTTTGTCACATCAGACTTCTCTCCCACGCAAGAAGTAGCAACTCAGTGTGGGAGGAGAATTATTTAATTGAGCATTCTCCAAATGAATTTAATTGAAGTACATGGTTCAAAGATAGAGTATTTGCTCTCTGTGGTGCAGCATGACATTTCAGGTTAGCTCTTAGAAGCTGACTCTTTCACACACATGCAAGAATACTCTAAGCTTAACTATTCCCACTCATCACAAGTATATAAAAAGGACCCTTTCCAGAAGAGAACAGTCCTTCTCAGGTGACCTTTTCTTACCTTTTTAGACACTGAGGATTTTACTTTCCTAAAAGCTTCTTCAAAGTGTTTATGGCAAATCTTGATTTCGCCTTAAAGAAAAAAAGCACAATAAATTACTATTTGAAATTGCAGGGAAGTGACCATATTTCAAATAAAATTCATGACGCCTGATTGCATGCTCTACTGTCTTTTGCATGAGATCTAAGTAGTGGCATGAATACCTGAAGTTTTATACTACTTTTAATGTAAGTTCTCGTCTATGATCTTAGGCAACATTTTAATCTGTACCTTATGACAAAGTACTTTTAATTTTTGTTTGCATTAATGTTTTCACCTACAGATTAGGAATTTAATTTTCAAAGATACTGTGTTAACTACAGTTTATCTCAAATCGCGTTAGAGTTCAGGTACTTCTCCTTTGGGGAAGTAAATTTCTCAAGTTCTAATGTGGCGTTTTATTTCCTGCACACATTTCACTAAAAATACTTTTGTAAGAACAGTTTGTAAGTACATACCTGGAGAACCTTTTGTATCATTCCCCCTTCCATTACAGGATTTTAAAATCCTAAATAACTTGCTGTATATCAGGCCCCTCTGGCGTTATCTGGGTGTGAGGCAGATTTTGCCTCCACTTTTCCAATGGCCTATCTTGGAGTTTATCTGTATCCCCTTTTCCCTCACGCAGCCGTTCAGAGCCATTACTGTCACCATAGCTCTGGAGCAGTTTCTCCCCTGCCTTCTCAGAAGTTGGCTCATGTGTAAGTACCTCACAGCGGATTTCTCTGTTCTCCCATGCAACTACCTTGTTTAGCCTGGATAGAAGTATCCCCAAATACCTCTGCTGTATTTCCCTTCTACTTAGCCCCTGAGAGACCACACCTGGAGTTCTGTGTCCAGCGCTGGACTCTGCACTATCTTCATCAGTGACCCCGAGAATAGAAACAACAGTAAAAGCCCCAAGTTTACAAAAAACACTGAATGTCCAATTTGGGCTAACGAGGGCCCTTAAAACTGGAAATCTGTCCAGTCTTTGTTAGAAAGTTGGGCTGGTTCGCCCCACTGAGTCGAATAGCTGCCACTTCCTAGGGCACTGTTTAAGTGTTCAAGACTGCTCAAGTCAGAAGCAAAACTTATGGATTCTTTAAGAGATATCACAAAAAGGAAGCTTCTCCTTTTTCACTACAAAGAAATCCTTCAAGTAAGTCAAAGCAAAACCTTGCCATACAACAAAACATTAAACTTACTCTAGAAGGAAAAAGCAGGTACAGCAAGGGGGTTGTGATAGTTTTTACAGCATGGTAATGCACAGCCCTGATCCCAGGCAAGTGATGCAAAGGACCTGTTTGCTGTTGCACATGCACCACCCATCTACAATCATGTACACAACGTGGGAGGGGAGTCAGCTGTGCCTGTCCTGTGGTGAAGCAAGAAATTCTCCTGTCTGTTTGTACACCACCGTTGAAAATACAATTAAAAAAGGTTTCAAAATAAATAGCTGCTACAAACATGTGGGTCAACCTGCACACACGTTACACATCTGTTGGCAGCTGACAAGTCCATCCTACGGCTGGATCAGGCTGCAATCCTGAACCTCAAGGCTGAATTCAAGAGATTAGTATCTTTGTATTTATCCTGTTTGCTTTTATATTTATTCAAAATGCATCAGATTTGATTCAGGAATTTCCATCTCAAATCAAAAGCTTTTAGTACCTTTCTTATCTGCAGCAAAATGGGTAGCCAAGTCCTACAATAAGGAAGGCTTTACAGTTTGTTTCTAGCCCTCCCCACCCGAAGGGACCCAGCCACTCGCTTAACAAGAAATACAAACATGCTGCTGTTACTAAAGACAGATGGGACTGGATACCTACGGGATCAAAAAGAGTGTTTCAAAGTCATTAAAACTCATGTGGTTGTTAGGAATCTGAATCATGCTAGAACCTTAATATATTTTCCAAGGATATCATCTGGAAAGTCACAATTCCATCTTAGCTTGCATTTTTACTTAAGCGTAAAATAACAAAAGAAATTGCTGGAAAATGAGCAGGCTATAAAGACTGTCTGCCTATCCTGCTCATTTTCCAGCAATTTCTTTTGCCACTTTATTCTTTAGAAAGAGCTTATTAGTCTGTTATAATTACGTGAAAATTAGGCATAAAGTATTCAATCTAATATATGCATTTTCAATTTATAATACCATTTAATATTTTTTCAAAGTTAAAAGGTTTGAGCTTCAATTCTTTTAGTCAAAAGGTTATGCTAAAACTCCAGCATAATAACTTTTCCTTGTACTCTCACCTACATCTTCTACAAAGGTTCTTACGTGTTCTGGAAACAAACCTCTGACTTCAGATTTATTTGGCTCAGAAATGATCAGCACTTTACAGGCCATTTATCTTCTCACTGTACCAATAAGGTTGTTCTAAGGCTTCCTTACCTGTCTTGCTTTTGCTGTTCTGCTGGGCCATTTCCTGTCTCAAGGCACAAATTGAAGCTTCACGCACTAAAGCGGAAAGGTCTGCACCCCTACAGACAAAACCAAACAGGTTATTTTAGGATAATTTTCTCCCATCTTTGGCTGATGCAAGAAACCATAATGCGAATGATAAATGGACTAAAAGGCCATTCAGGGGAAAAAAAAGAAAGACTTCACAATCTCATAACAGATTGTAAAGTATTCAAAACAAAAAAAGTCAAATGATTACAGCAGTTGCACCTTAACACCCTGTAAAGGCCTCTAGGTGTTAAGTAAGGAGTCAGAAATCATTTAGAAGAATTTAGAGAAACCGGACAACAGCTAGGCACATTCAGCATTTGCAATGCTATTATACGTCATTTGATCCCAATCAAAGTCCTTAATACAGGCACAGGAAGAGGAGTAGGCAGGCTGAGCAAGAGAAGGCAGTGACACACCAAAGCAGCACCCACAATCCTAAATGCATTCAATACTGGCCAGAAGAAAGAGGGGAAGGAGGCTTCCCACATGGCCCATCCCACTCCCATTTCTGTCCAGTGCTCAGCTGCAGAGCTAAGGCCAGGACCTCTGCAGCAGCAACAGGACACGTTTCCCCTTCCCTTCCTGCTCACAGCAGTTTTCTTCCCTCCCCAACAAAGTGAGAGGGCAGAGCAAAATTCTTATGTACCCAAAGGAAAAAGAAAGAGGGTAAGAGATGACGAAGGAGGCTGTGCTGTCACAAAGGTGCATCTTAAGAATGAGGGAAAGGTCTGAGGACTACCTAGTACTGCAACTTTTTTTAAAGACCAAATGCATAAGGAGCAAGGGACCCATCCTTCAAAACACCAAACTCCTCAGTAATATTGTGCCCCGTGGTGGAAACACGATACACTTTGCTGGAGTCAGTCCTATTCTAACAATGCAAACGACATCGCTCATCATCACGAGGAGATGCTTTGCCTACAGCTAAAATTTACATGGCCTGAAAATAACAGCATCCCATAACAGCATCCACAAAATGCTGTCAGATCAGTCTTTCAAAACAGGTTGTTTCCAGCTGTTAAGCTTTGCACAAGCTTTCAAAATAGCAAAAGCCACTGTCCCCTCCCCAAAAGCATTTTATACACAACTGCCCCTGTACACTGTATACTACCACGTACAGGACTTCCACATATTCTTCCAGGTCTGAAACAAGGACAATCTAAAAACCGGGACTGGTGATAACCCCCATTTATAAGACAAAACAGCAATACTGCAACAGGCAGCATGTCATAAAGACTTTATTTCAGAAAATAGCTTTTAATAAATCATTTAATAGTCTATAGTTTTGCAAAGTTATGCAGAACAACAAGTTTGCAAATCACTCTAACAAGGGTGGCTATAAAAATATGCCTAACATATAGTTTGGTATTCAAAAAGAAAAGGTTGAAATAGGCCCTCATTACCATGTCAAACACACTGCTTGGAACTGTGCGAGAGCACAAGTGAGCTTAACCTATTTGCTTTCACCATCATTGGCATGGACCCACCATTTAAGAGGGTTCTCGTAACGACAGCTGTTGCAAGCACCGTAGAACAAGACTAAGCAAAGCCAAGATGAAACAGTGGCCTTTACTGATCTGCATTTACAACACAAAGATGAATAATTCAGATGAAAAGGACTTTGGTATCAACATATTCCCATCCAATCCTTGTAAAGCCCAAGTGGGAGCGAAGAAAATGGAGCAAAGGAAAATGCTTGTAGCCCTTGAAATGAAGAGGTCCGTGTAGTAATAACGTAACACACACGACCTTGCATCAGAGGGCTGCTAGGATTGCAGATATTAAAGTCCAAACTAGAAGCTACTCACGTGTAACAGTCACAGTGCTGACTAAAAGCAATATCTTCCAGATTCACATCAGCGTCCAGTGGAGGGCGAGTGCCATCCTATGGGAAGTGAGGTGATAAAAAGGAGTAAGAAATTATTTCTTTCACACATACCATCCCTATGGCGAATAAGTTGATTAGTAAAGGACCATATAGGGATTTGACAGTTTTCTCCAAATATCCACTAATATTGGAGAAGTTTTCATCTCAAAGCCAGAATGATGATGACCAGCCTTAAAAATGTAAGATGCAGTATTATAAATAAAGCTAAATTTTAAAACTTTGCACAATCAGAATCATTTCCTCTAACAAAATATGAGCCAGCCTGTCACAAGGCAGCAACACTGACACTGGACATAGTTTAAACAGCCCGTCACGCCAACGGCATTGCTTAGATAACTTCCTCTTACCCTCTGCTGGGATAAAGTGTTGAAATCAACTCACTAAGCTGAAAGCATCCAGATTTAGCCTTGCCTTACCACTTTTAAGACTTGAATTACCTGTATATGCCTTTCACGTTACAGACAAGGATGCACTTCTAAAGTAAAATTTTTCCATTTGTGATTTCATGAAGGTTTATAAATTGTGGACACTCCTGCACTTTTGGACACTAATCTTAAATATTACTACTGCTTCCCACACAAAGATCCCAGAGGTGATTTCTTCTATTATTCTTTTTGCATATCCCATCCAAAACAAACAAACAAAAGGCATTTTAAGTTAGACTCCACAACTCCCTTGGGCAGCCTGTTCCAGGGCTCTGTCACCCTCACAGTGAAGAAGTTCTTCCTCACAGGGAGATGGAACTTCCTGTGTTTCATTTTGTACCCATTACCCCTCATCCTGTCATTGGCCACCACTGAGAAGAGTTTGGCCACATCTTCTTGATATTCTCCTCTCAGGTATTTATATGATAAAAGATTGCAAGCTAAAGAGATGCCCTCTCTGCTAGTGGCACCGTTTTACCTACTGCTTCTCAAACAGACAAGTTTGCTGGGCATTTTATGAGTGGGATGATCCAGCTGCTCTGGAGAGGGGAGACAGGTCGAGCAGCATGTGCACCGCAGAAGCTGAGGCAGCTGGTAGGAACGTAATGATGATAAACTAGACATGTGAAGGCCTGCTTCTGTGTCTAATTAATATGCACTTTAGAAAGGACTGACTTGCACAGTTTTACTGAAATAAAACTCTTTCACAACACATCCTCTTGGCGTGATTGCAACAGGAAGATAGATCGCAGCGTTTATGATTTCCAAAATGAGGGAACAAAAGCCTGATGAGGATTCAAGAGCCAGAAGTTCTCACACTCCGTGCTGCACAGAAGTGGTGCTGGCCCTGGCACTTGGGTGCACGCATATGGCATTCACATGTGGCTGAGAGGGTGAGCAAAATCTATGAGAAAGGGAGTGTGAGTGGAATCAGTTTTGTCTAAAATCACCTTCTGCTCCCGTAAAGGGTTGCGCAAAGCTTTGCCACGCTCATTTCCTACACCACCAACTACAATAAGAGCACTTCAAATGGTTGCAAATCTCTGGAGATTTCTCTGAAAAAAATATAAAGCAAGGAAGAAAATTTGTATATATCCAAAAACACACACAAAGGACATGGACACTCTTCAGATCACAGATAATCCTTCTGCTCTGTTTACACGATCTAGTGACTGACCAGCACCACCCACTTCTTCCAGAAGCAGGTTGCTTTAAGTCAGAAAAAACACATAAGCCCCATTTTCAAAGAATACTTCACAATCTATCTTCAAAAACAAATGTATCTACTAAACTTTTCTACTGCTAATGGCAAATGGGCATCCTTACCATTTCTTTCTTCATGAAATAATGCCATACATAGAATGCTTTAAAGGCAAGTCAGGTATCCTGAACGTTCAGTGAGTCTGACTTTTACACAACTATCACAGCATGAGAGGACACGCTTTAAACACGTCCTCGCCTCCCAAATTCCCCTATGACATTAACTATTGCCTACACCTACACCTTTCTTCTTATGCAAGTCTGGAGGACTTTCACGAGGGAAAAATGATCAGTTTTCCACAAAATTCATACTAAAGTTCTACCTCTTCTCTATAGCCAAGGCTTTGTCTCCTTCGCTGCTCATGAACACCTGATAAAACACTGCTCACAACTTTCAATACTTCCAGTTAGAAAAAGGATGAAATATCTGAGTAATCTATAGTGCTCTGTATATTCTTTTTCTTTGTTTTATTGACTTTTCTTTAGCAGCTTCATTATTTTTTCTTCTCTGTATATTTTTTGTCTGAGGCCTTGATTACTCCTGTACTGCACTTGCAAAAATACTGGTAAATAATTTTGTGCTCCAAGTTATGAGCAGAACGTACCATTAACTCCAAGAGGATCCCCAAAGACAGTATTTTTACTTTTCACATTTACTTTGATCGATCACCTCTACTATGCACACGATTCCTACTGATCCAAAGGGAACTAAGTGTGGTGATTAACATTGAACAAATACAGCTGAAGTAGTGAATCATTTTGTCGAACATGTAGGAACTCCTCCTCCCCTCAAAATGCACAAAACACTTCTAGGCCCATTACTCATCACAGTAGGAATCTTTTAATTAAAACTGTTCAGATTGTGACTACAAAGGCAGCAATGTCTATATTCAACAAGTTTACCTTATTCAAGATTTATCAGTCCAAGCAATCTTGCAGAAAACGTAAGAGATGTGGCTCATGATTTATTTTTTATGATCTGTGTAATAACTGAAGGTGTTTCATGTTACCAGGATTGTGCAGTTCTTCTGTGAGATCTAGCCTGTTCTACATCATTCCACCAAGCTTCAAGATAAGAATTTATTTCCAAATACTCACTTTGGTAATGGTCTTTAAAATAGCAAGTCGATCTTCAGGTGGTGGCAAACCCACGTAGAGTGTTTTATCGAGCCTACCAGGACGCAGGATAGCTGGGTCAATGATATCTTGGGCAAGAAAAAGACAAGACAGGAGACATGTTTTTCTCTCTGAAAACAGGAGACACTTCAAGGCAGTGTGTGTGGGAGCAGGAATACATGCACTCCCTGCACCTGTAGAGATATTTCAAGAAGCACTGGAACCCCAATGTGATGCTCAAGGCATTAAAGTAGATATTTAAAATAGATTTACCTGTTCCAAGTTGGAGTCTCCAATACCCATATCTGACCAAACAGGACCCACAAACACCATGTATGCACAAATGAAGTCATCTCTTTGGAAATATGGTGTATTTTTTCTGTCATTCTCCACACAGATGAGCAAGGAACTAGTTTGCTCTATCCTAAAGAGCTCTATCCATATTAATTGTTGCACTATTGATATAAACTATATTGACAAATTATGAATTCCAAGTATGCAGAATCCATCATAGGGCCCATATGTAAATGTAATATTATTTGTCATTTGTACTCTTATATTTTAGTTTTCTAGATGATGATATATGATACTGGCGATAACATAAAATAGAGCTACAAAGTACAGATGTGTTTCCCAGGAAACAGTGCAGGCTCCAGATTTTATGATGTACATGGAGACCAAGAAACAAAAACATTTCAAAATTGCTTCTTGAAAATCATTTAAAATTTAAATGCAGTAGAAATCTCTGGTAATATTTTAGCCTCAGGCTTCAACATGCAATTAAACTGCTGTCCATATTTCCACACAAACTGCTTGGATGATGTTTCTAAGTTACCTGGCTTCTTGATGTCCAACTTCAGAAACAAACATAGAATCATTTACTCTGCTTCACAAAGGGATTATGAAAAATCAATGTCCTACATATTTAAGAGCAGTGATCAGTAAAGTCGCTATAGTGACCACAGAAGACAAAAAAGCTGTTTTTAGTTCATCAAACTTTTCCAGACAGCAAGTTCTATAGATGGGTAATACAGCTATTTCAAGAATCTTCTCCAAAATTTAACCTGGTGAAAATTAACCTAAGTGTTAAGCCAAAATGAAGTAGTACTTCAAATGAAGTTCTTAGTACCCTTGGAAATTTCATATCCTCTTGAAAAAAAATGTAGCTTTTAAACAAACAACATACATTCATATATAATCTATATATAATCTATATATAAATATATGAAGAACTAGGAAGGACTAAGCTGCTAATCTTCATTACATGCATGGAAAAAAATACAGCAAAGATAGAAGCACATCTGCCCCTCTTTTGGCAAATATAAGGTTTGCTTAGCAGGGCTGGCACTGAGATTCTAGCTACCTAATTCTGCCACGAGCTGGTCTTCCTTCCCTTTAATCATGTAAGTGGTTTTGTTCAAGTTATACTCTCACCTCATACCTAAGAGTTTCCCTGGCTTTTTCTGATCTGAGACATCCCTGCAGGCAAAATTAGCTATTGTGAATGCAACAAAAAAAAGGTGCAGGAAAAAAGAAAAAGAATATCCTCAAGCTGATGCATTATTTAATCCAGACCAGCTGAAAAAATAGAGTTAAACAGTAGCCATGCCATGACAGGCCCAGAGAAGATTGTCCTTCTTGTATCTCTATGCACAGTGCTATATCTGATACCTTATCTCTGCCTTTGACAAATATGCTCCTATTTCCACCTCTCTGAGGTTTGCTCAACAGGTCAGCTACACTCAGAAACAAACACTCCAAACAGGGACTGCATTGCAATGCCCCACACTGACCACTTCCCAAACTAAAGTTTCAAAAGCTCTAAGAATTTTAGGCTTGACACAGAAAACACTATTTCCATCTTACATGAAGAGAACTTACATTCTACCTGCCTCAGAATATTAAATTACTGATCCAGACTAAAGACACGTTCATCCATTTGTCAGCGAGGAAATCCACACCGGGAGAGTGACTGCCTGTCAGTGAGCTGCAGTAACTCAGCAAGCTGCAGCAGGGTGGTTAACCATGAGAGGATGGTGCTGTAATTTAAACCACAGCTCTGCCCTCATCTCTTACGGGCACATTCATTTCACTTTGCTGTTTCAGGGCTGGGCCTCTGGGCCTGGAGCAGCTCTTAAATCATCAAAAAATTAAAGTAACATAACACAGAAATTAACATTTACTTATTTGCCAATCCTCAGATACACTTCATATGCTTTAAACAACTGAATACTGGTCCCTTTTTAGGGATTTTCAAATGAGGATTTCACCTGATGATTTACAATGTTCTCTCACTATTTATCATCTGTAGACTTATGTAAACGCAGAAGAGTCAATTAATTTTAAAAATATTTAGCATTTTAATAAAATTGATATAGATCTCTTTCAAAGCCTATTATTATCTCCCAAGTTTAAAAGTGGAACACAATTACCTCCCAAGTTTGAAAACGAGGCATGGAAACCTGATGACACACGGTACTTATTTTTCAAGCAGCTGCCTCAGGGAAATAAGGTGTTTCTATTAAGTGAAAAGGCTGGTAATCCTGTTCTGTCTTAGCTTCTGACACAGTCAGCGGTATTGACACCACCTCTGGGAAATGACAAAACTACTTTCCAAATAAATTTCTAAGACAACATTAAATGAGCACATCCAGTCCTTGCTGCTTAAACTTCAGGCTGTTCTTCATGTAAGATAGGCACTATCCTATAATGTGACACTATACACTATATCCTATAACGTGACACTAAACAAGTACACAACTGGCCCATACAAATAAGGGCCATCTCTTTACCTAAAATACTTCTCAGAAGTGTTTGGATACTACTGGCCAAGAGTGCTAAATAACAACTCACATACACCAGAACAGACCTATTTACCAAAACTGAAACAAAA
>JAVCKT010082472.1:0-14797 GCA_032273925.1 Rhynchotus rufescens
AAGTTGTAAATTCAGTAAATTATTATAACTTAAATGTTAATTTGCAGTAAATCTTTGCATGCCTTGTTTTATAAAAATACCGTGATTATCTTTTCATCTATTAGATAAAGCAATAATGAACTTGGAGCCATTGTCTTTGGAACAAGAGAATGACGAGTAAGTATTATAAATCTCAATGGTAATGTTTGTTTGGCTTCCACGTAAGGTTATTTAAAAAACAAGCCTTAAAAGATTACAAAATTGGGCATGTATTTACAAGAGTGCTGCTTACTTCCAAATTACAACTAAATAAGTATTAATTATCCGTGCCATTGTTTTCCATTTTGATTGCATAAGCTCAATAGTATTGTCTGACACTCCTACCTAGTTTAGACCTTGGATTTTTAGATGCCTGACTGTAGTTAAGGTTTCAAGCTCATTTCAAAAATTTTGTGCTATTCACCAAATTTTAATAACTCAAATTTTATTAGAGGGATTTTTTTTTATTAGAAACAAGCTATTTTTCAGGATTATTAGGTTATTTTTCAGGGGAAAGAAAAATGTAGATTAGAATCTACTTCCTTAAGGAGATTGAGTTCAATGGGTGGTGTTACAGTGGGCAGTATTCTACTGACTAGAAAGAAAAGGAAATACATCCCACTTGTGCACATTGAGTACCATGATCTTGGCTTGTATGTACCAGTGAGCTGCGTCAGATATCAAAAAACTGATGCAAAATGCATTTTGCAATAAAAAAAAAAGTGACCCCCACATTACAAAACAGATGATATCAAACTGTGCATTTTGATTTCTCATCCTTACTTTATTCTTTTCAGTGATCACCATCATCTTCAGAGTGTTGAAAGTGATAGTTCAATTATCTTTGCTGATCTTACCTCACAAGAAAAAAAGTCTCATGATTGTACCAGTCTTGAAAATCTGAATAATGAATCAGTGCCCAGTATGGATGAAGGAAATGATTTTACTAGCAGCAGTAGTAAAATGTATACAGAAATGGATAAATGCAAATTATCTGTAGAATTACAAAAGGATTCTACAGCTCATGTTGACAGCACATCAAGTGATTTTAAAAATGATTCAGACCATTTGCAGATGTACGGTACTGCCTTTCTATATAATAGGCTACTTTAACTACCAAAGAGAAAAGACTCAGAAATTATTAATTACTTTTAATCAGAAGCTGTAAAAATCACAACTGACATGAAAAGCAACAGGAGTGCTAGCAGTGACCTTCTTGGTCATTACTGTGCATTTCCTATACTTTGAGCATATTCCTCTTGCATTTACTGTAAAAGTTTACCATAATCATTCACAGTGAATGAAATATGGAGTCATGAAGGGTAGCAGAAATTTCATGATCCTAAGCAACGCTCTGTGACTTTTCTTCCAAGCCTCTCCAGTCTGCTTGCTTATCTGAGAGAAGAGAAAGAGCCTTAAACTCTTTGTCTGGCCATAAAGAGAAGCAGTCTGCCAGGGAAGAGTATGAATACACTTACGGAAAGATGCATTTTAAAGTGCAGTTTCCTTATATCTACCATTCTATTATTACACACTTATATGGAATGCATTAAAAGAAGGTTTTATGTTCCTAGGCCTAGTATTTTGAGATACATGGACTCTTAACTTATGCAAATTTAAAAAGGGCATGAGACATCGCTAAAAATCTTTATTTAAGTGCTGTTTTTTTCTCCTTTGAGGCTCCTCTATGTGAATCCATCTGTCTGCTTGTTACTGCAAAAGCTAGTAGTGCCACACATATTCATAAATGTTGATATATATGCCTAAAATGAATTTTTATTCAGATTTGGATTGTTACGGACAGCAGTTTGAGATAAAGTATATTTTACCTGTAAACTCAAACTTCATTAAGTTAGTTCTTTTGTTTTGTAGAATGCTGGAAAAAATAAGTAAGCCACCTATCATGAGTGAAAGTCTCTTCTAGAACAAATCCCCACACATAAAACTAAGCTCAGACCAGGAAAGGAACAAGCATTAGCCATTTGTAGAAGAGCTAACTTCACTGAAAAAAAAGAAAGAAAAAATGATTTCCTGAAGTACAGACTATCTTTGCCTTGCCTTCCTCAGGATGCCATTGGGAGGAAGGTCACTCAAGTTGTTATAGATACACATATTTACTCTTAGGAAAGGCATAGTTAGCATACGTAGTATGCATGGCACACATAGTTGGTATACAAGGTAGCACCTTTTGGGGTGTATAATAAACACTGATGAAATACTGATGAAAATAACAGTTTCAGAAAAACTGCTTTTTCTCTTTGTAGATCTTCTGAATAACAACTTGTGTGGGTTTCTGCAACAACAGGTGATGTATCATTTCATGGAATACATTCAATGGACTCCATTTCTAAAGAAACGTATTACAAGCAGAGTATTGCAGCAAATCTGCAAATCTCCTGACTTCATTTTCTATGCAAGTGCTGAGCTGCATTAAGATTATATTCACTTACAATTCCTTTTCCAATTTACAAATATGTCCAAAAACATCCCTCTCTTGTCACAAATTCCCGCTTTTCTTTGAAATTACTGACAGTGATGACAGTATATTTTGTATTACCTTCTACTAAGACTTCTGAGTTCTTATTACTGGAAACCAGTCCAGTAAAATTCATTGGAGCTGATATCACCATATGGATAATTTCAATCTCCTACTTTACACCATAACCAGGACTTTAACAAATGAAGACAGTTAACCTATGCAGCTATATAATTCACTTTAAAACCACAACATATGACACAAGTTAACAGATTTGCCAATATTGCCAACATTTTTCTTGGCCAATTTATCACAGTTTATCAACAGGATATTTTCATGTATTTAATATAAGTCCATGTCAAAAAACAAAGTAATTGGAGTTAATTCAGTCTAAGGTGAAAAAAAACAGGATGAAACTTGAATCGATTGCACTAACCATGGTTTACTGGCACATAGGTATTGCTATGTCTCAAGTGCTGTGTAACAGCCTTTCATCCACTTTAACTTATTTGGTTTTCTAATCTCTTAGTAACTTAGTTACACTGGAAAACAAGATTGCTTGTTCAGCTGAAAAATTGTGAAAAAAAAAATTTTCCTCGTTTAAAATACTTTTTATTTTTATAGGAGAGACATCTGTCCTACAAATCCATAGTATTTCAGAAAAGGAAAACTTTTATCTTACTGTCAGCCAGAAATGAAGTGATACATTAGTGTATTTAAAAGCTTTTATTAAAAATATGCTAGTAATAGCATAATTAGAAGAGTCAATGATTCCCTTTAAAATATGAATATAGACTATTCCCAGTGAACGCACTGTCCATTACTACTAAGAAATATTTAAACATAGAGACATGAGAACATTTCCTGATTATTTGCTAGTTGAAATGAATTGGTAGAGCAAAGTATTTCCCTTGGAGGTTTTGATTACAGATCCTAGTTCCTGGTGTATATAGCATCAGCTTTGCAGGAGAACTAGGCATAAAGTTTTTAAATCATTCTTAAACCTTGAGAGAGAATTCCTCCTCAAATACGATTTCTTTTTCTATCAAGTTGTTTTATTACCACATAATCTCTGTATTGCAAATTTATACTATTTCATAAAGGTGCCCTTGGAGCTTCTGATGCACTTACACTTAACTAAGACAAGCCAGCTATAAAAGCATGAGTGAAATGCAGAGAAATTTATTAAAATTCAATAAATGAATGAAGGAGCCAGTGATGATCCCAGTCATGAGATCAATAGTAATAAACATTTGGTGATTTTTAAACCACTTTAAAGTGAAGAATATATTTTACCATTTTTTTTCAGAATCTGTCATGTGAGATGGCATAATCAGCATTAAACTCTGAGCCATTTTAGCAGACTATTATGGAGGATGGCTAGAAGCCTTTTTTTGCTCTTTTTAGAAATAAATGCCAAGATTCTATTAGTAGGATGCGGCTCTAAGCTGGAAAAATAAACACAACTTAATGCTTCTCTCAATCTGCAAAATATTTTCTATGTAGATATCAATATTTCATATAACTTTTGGGTAACAGTACTATGAATTTGAAACATTATAACAGTGTAATTTATTATTCAAGATTCATTCATTGCTTCGAATTCCTAAGGAAGAATCCTCTTCCTCTCTCTCCCTCTTTTCTTTTCCTTCCTAAAGTTTACATAGAGTATAAATGAAATATATAAATAGAAAAAAAAAATCAACATATGAAATATGTTGTAAATTTTCAAGGATAAATGAAATAATAATGGTCTTTAATCTCAGACAGGCAACACATTTACAAACACTGACCTAAATCTGTTACTTAAAAAGCCCACAATTAATCAACAATATTCAGTGCCCCCAAAAGATATTAAGCCTATCATTACGGATCAGTTAATATCAATGGACAATAATTTTTGTACAAATGAGACTGCACCTAATACTTCTTATTCCTCAAATCACATTATTTCCTCAGGGAGTAATTCATATCACATGATGAACTTTAGGTATGACATGCGTTAGTTTTCTTAGTTATCTGCTCCAATCTGATCCAATGCAATGATAGGCTCAAGTAAATGACTTGGGAGACAATGATTATCTTTCAGGTGAAAGTCTTACAGCCCTGGTTGTTCTCTTCCTAAAGAATACAACTTAACATGATGTGTTAAGTGATGACCTTAAAGGAATATTTTGGTGAAACGTCCCAGGCCAGGATAAGCAAGAAGGAATCTGGCTACATCACTAAAACTTTCTGAAATGATGACTAGCCTCAATTACTTATTCAAAATTTGTTTAAGACTAGCACATATAAAGTAAATGGACATTTATTACGTCCTCATGAAATGCTCATTGTTTCCCCAGATCGTTTTCAGAACCAATGATACAAGTGACTTTCCAGCTCTTGGCATTATTAAATTTCTGTCTGTACCAATGACAATGGACAGATCAAGTCAATTGTCCTGCTTTTTAAAGGCAAATTAAATTGTATACCTCTGAGCAAATAATTTTAATCCATATTCTTAGTTGGCTTTATTAGCACAGCTCCTTTGGAACTGGTTGTTTAATGCTGATTTGCACTGGCTCAGCACCTGTTTCTTATTGTTAATTTAAATTGCATAAATATAAATAGAGGGTTTTTTCCTAGTTTGTACTAAAAATATAAAAACTAAAGCATGTAAAATAATTGATTTTCTCTCTGTGCATGCATATGTTTTTTTCTTAAAAATACATGTCTGGGTATATTTTTATCTTTCCTCTTATTTAAATCTCCTCATTGTTCTTTTTATTATTAAAACAGCTTTTCTAGTATTAATGAAGATATAATTAGCTTTGGATTCTCTACAGTGGTTTTGCATCAGACATAAAAATAAAATGAGAGAGGAAAGGGAGAAAAACATGTTAAGAATGTGTAGGAAAAAAAGGCAGTCCTCAATAAAAGTGAAACAACAGCTCCCCTAAAGCTAATAGGTGACAATGACTGAATAAGTGCCACCATAATTCAAATCATGTTAATAAATAAGACATATACATTACAGTGTTCTACCTATTTTTTCCTCATCATTATTTTCTTCATTTCATTTCTAAAGAGCTTCTGTTTATCTACTGATAAAAGATATACCAGACTAATGCCACAATTATAAATATAAGTATAATTATACATATAAATGGCTTATTGTGGGTGAAATATTTCATAGATTAGAAAAAAAAATGACTGGAGAAATTTTCTTTATAGGGATCAGCTTATACCATGACCTACAGTAGCTGAGAACCACATTTCTCTGGGACAATAAGGAAAGTTCCAAGTTGTGTTAGACTAAATATTGTGGAGTAAGGTTATCTTGGACACGAGGTTACATGAATTCATATTAAAAATGAACTAAAATAACCTCACAGCTTTCCAATCTCCCTGTGCTAAACCTGCATAACTTCACCATTTGATATTTTGACCTAAGGAATCTGTCTGCAAGAGAATAAGAATTCTTTGCAGGACTGTCCTAATACAGCAGGTAGGAAGGGCACAGAAGAATGCAAGTATTTTGCACATTGAAAAGTGAATGAGTAATGCCTAGGAGCAATGGTAAATAATACAGAAATGAAAACAGGTTTTCAATGAAAGTTCTCAATTCTGAATTAGTGCAAGAGAAAAAGAAATAAGCATGGGAATGATCATTGTCAAATTAATAATTTATTTTAAATGCAGTTTTGTTGAAACAAGAAAAGGTCCTATTTACCAAATAGTGTTTTCTTCTGTAGGTACGTCTTCCCCTGTAGTTTTTAATGTTCATGGAATATTAGCCTGTCATGACAGTACTATTCACCGTCATCTGAAGAGACACAAGGCCATTCCTTAGCAGAGCTGCTAACAAAGGCACAACCTTTGTTTAAATAAAGTCATTGAATCTAAAAGCATCACAGATACTCTGCATATGCTATCGCAAAGTATAGTTAGTTCTTAGCTGTTCACAGTGCAAAACAGGTTAACTTGAGAGATTTTAAGACACTGCCAGAATCCAGTTAATGCCAGGAATGATCACTACCCTGTGGTTCACAGTCATCCAGAAGCAGCAACTATGGTATTTCTTCTGATCTGTGAAGATGACCAGTGACCTCGTTCTAGTAGAAAAACATTGAAATCTTCCTCTACTGTAAGTGGTAAAGATAAGGTTCCACAGAGTAGTTTTACTATTTTTGACCAGAATATCTGGTCAAAGCTCAGGGTATCGTGTATTGTTTCCATTAGAAGGAAGATGGTGATGGAGTCAGATGTCCTTGATGCAATCTATTTATTCATAAAGAATAAGCAAGGTTCTCAGCTGCTGCAGAAAGCAAGCAGCACATTCCTTGCTCACTCCTCTCAAAGCCTTTTAAGCTGCATCCAGCGCAAATTTTCTCTTCCCTACCTTTTACACAAAATTTTTTTTTCAGGTGCAAAAGGCTAATCAACTTCTCAAAGTCCCTGCTTTAATTTCTGTGATTTTTATAAGTCAGAGTCTCTTGCATTCCAGTACCTTACTGAGTGCTTATGTTATTTCCAATCTCAGGCACACATTTTTCCCTGTCATACATCTACATTCAAATCTTAAAAAAAATACTAGCCCATACTAGTCCTGCATAACCCAGGAGATGGAAGCTGTGACAGTTTCATCTATCTATTTCCACAAAGAAAGTTGATTAATTTCTAGAATAACTTGAATAACTGGTCCAAATGAAAGATAATGGTTATATCACATGGTTGCTAAATCAAACTCCTAACATTAACTACTAGTGCTCGCATACAGAAAATGACTATGCTTAAATGGAAAGGAATACATGAATAAAGAAGTATTTTCTTTTTATTTAGTTCTGATGTCAAATCAATAAGCTGAGTACTGTAAATAGTTTGGGATCAGATATGGTGCTCATCTCCATTTAGTGCATGATCTAACATACTCTAGGCAGTCATGATCTCTGCTATATGGGCAGGTGGATGCCAGCAGATGCTTTGAGATGTTCCCTTCTGATTTGTGCCTTGCTAGATAGTGTGCTGTGGAACCATACGGATATACAGGTTATGTATCTCTGTATTCATAGCGCTACCTCAATTAGGAACACTGCATCATGCAGAAGATTAGCCTTCTCTAGGCAGTGAGGCTACAAAATTAAATCAGACAATCCCAAAGCTAATATACAGCCGGTGCCTTTGTAATAGTGAAAGACTTTTAAAGAAATGAGGGATTGGATAAATTTAGATTTTTATTTTAATCCCTATCGTCAGAGATCAATACTCTTCTGCATTTTAAGCCCATTTTTCCTTTATTGATCTGAATAAAGAAGTTTGTACAGAGCTTCTTGAGAGCCAAGAGTGTTTTAAATCCATTCCTTGTAACACAGTGTGTTTGAACAAACCATGAAAACAACTGAATCTCATCAAATCCAGAGTGGAATATGTTGCATTGCAAGTCCAATGCACATGAACTTGTTACATGCTACATACTACATTCTACATATGCTGCATCTTTATAATCTATTTTTTTATTGACAGCAGAAAATATGCAACATAAGTTGTAGCATGTATAAGCTTACATTATTATTTGGAGGAACAGGGAAAATCTGCAAGAACAATTTACATTTTAGGGTTGCGGTCAAAGTGTTTTCCAACTACACCACTAATTTATGGGACAGAAATTCAACAAAGTCTTCACCAATAGATTTGCTACACATAATTTCTCTATCCATTTTGCTATTTCAATTACAGCACAATGTTTTCTTTTTACATTACCAGTATCTTAAGACAGAAGAAAAAACAAATGCTAAATGTAGCCATGGAGTATGAAAAAAGCATATTGTGGGATTTTCTGAAAAATAATATTATGCATGCCACAGTGAAATAGAGCCATCCCTTTTCAGGCAAAGGAAAAGTTAGAGGTTAAAGTTATATTTCAAGGTAAAGATAGTTTAACAGGCAGAACTATATTTGGCCTTGGTCATATAATTCCAAAAAAGTTTTCACTCTTTAATGCAAATAGTGGAATAGCTATAGAAAAAGTCCTGAAATTAATTTTATCTTTTAAATCAGACCAAACATAGGAGATGTGAGACAAGAAAGATGAAAAGTTAATTCTTGAAAAATAATTTTAAAGAAGTTTGAAAATTTTCAAGCTCCTGGCATGACAACAAACAAAATCAGCTGGGCTGGGGAGGCTGTATGTTCAACTAAACTACAAGTAACCACCCGCGTTAGACAGGTTCGTCAATAGGCAGATACGTGGAGCGAGATGGAGAAGGAGCAGCTGATTCTGCAGCTGCAGCAGCGCTGCCTGCCGCACACATCTGCAGTGCCGCAGCGCCGACTGTCGTCCGCATTTCTCTTAAAAGGACCAATTTTTCTGCTCTGATTGCTTTGGCATGGGTGGGGGATGGGGATTACACTATTTTTCATTTTCTTTTTCTACCTCAAGCAAAGCGTTTAAGGCCTTTTGAAAAGGATAAACTTTTCAGATAATTTTAACTGCTAGGTTTTATTATAAAAAAAAAAAAAGAAAGAAAAAAAGGAACTGGATTTCTTCAATGTATGCTTTTGAGCCATGAACTTGTCTCCCTGATCTCCATCTGCACTGATCTATGTGATAGCTGATTAGCTCCTATGGATGGCCCAATTATAATCTTTAGAAAGTTATCCAAAACAGCAAATTAATGCTTTAGGGAACACTGGGGAAAAGAAAAAAAAGTTTTAACATTTTAAAAGTTCTGAAGGAGCAGAATGTTGCCATTCTTGTAGTGAGGATGATAACAAAAATATTTTTTACATGTCTCAATCCTTTCCTCAGTGCCCACCAAATCTGTCAAATATATATCAGACTTCTAGAGGGAGAGTAAAACTGCTCAATTGCTCTCCCTCGCATAACCACCAGGAAAAAGTGGCCAGATATACTATTCTTACTGGATTATGTGAAAAGTGAAGCATGGGAGGAATGTCAGAAATTCTCTCACCCAATGTTGTGCTTGGAGGAGGGCCAGCTATGAGGCCAGTCCAGGTTGCTCAGGGCTTAATGTAGCTGAACCTTGAAACACCCATGGAGGGAGCCTGTCCAGCCTCTCCAGGCTGCCTGCTGCACCACTTGAGTGTCCTCATGGGGAAAAAGGCTTTCCTTGTGTCTCCCATTTCTATTTACGCCCAATAGGTGCCCTTTAGGCTAGATGTCCCAAAACCCATCACTTCTACAGGCTGAACAAGTCTCTCTCAGCTTCTCCTCACAAAGGAAATGGTCAAGACCAGGCAGCTCCTTGACCCTCTGCTGAACTTGCTGCACTGAGCATTAATGCTGTATGGGGAGGGGGGCAAAACTTGATGCAGTATTCCAAGGAACTCAAAATAGTTCAGGTCACTAGCCTCTTGAATTAATTTTTCACTCACCACTACCACTACTCTCCTACCACCAATAGAGCATGTCTTTGAAGTACATCACTCAGAATCTGCCTGGCCTTTTGTATTCTGTGCAATTCTGCATGGGATACCTCATTCAGAATTGACTCCACCTCTCAAAAAGATGCTGATATTAATGCATCTTCTGTTTAACTTGTACCACAATGAAGCAACACTACACTACAACACTGCAGACCACCATCAGACTTCCACATATCTGTCATGTTTGTGAATTTGTCAGGAAGCAGCAGGAGTGGAGATGCTCAGCAAGGGAGGAAAAGCTAGGAACAGAGGGTGATCACTGCAAGGGCAGTACTCCTACTGACCAATGCAGCATCCCATAGGATCTTAGCTGTGAGGAGCAGATGCCTATAACAAGATCCACTGAGAGTCTGGACAGAGCAAGATAATGAGACAGGTCCAGTGTCCTTCCAGAGATGCGGTCAAGAAGAACAGGAGAGGACAATGACATAGGTCCAAGGTCCACCCAGGAGATCAGGTCAGGGTCAGGCTAGGGCTTAAGATTCATTACACAGCTTAGGCAAGAAATAGGTGCCAAGTCCAACCTTAACTGGAGCTCCTGTGCTCAGACACAAGGCGTGGATGAGAGTCCCAAGCAAGGCTGATCAGGTTACAGCCTGTTAGTGGTTAGTGGCCTTAACAGTGTTTTTCATAACTATAGGAGTTGCTATTTTTGTTTTGACTTGTAAAAATTAAACAGAAAAAGTTACCAAGGAAAAATAGTGTGACTGAAAGAGAAATAACACAATATTTGCAAACTTGTATCTTCTTTTCAGAGAGTAATTCACAGAGTTGTTTTTTCTTTAAATAGGAGTAAAGATCAAATAAAAAATCATTTAAAATATTTTGAAAAATATATTGAAAGGGTACAAATATTTTTATTAGGGCACTTGTGATGTGGTATGCCAGGAAAATGAAAAACTTAAATAACAACTTCTCTCCTCTAGACTGCCATAAAAATTCCCAGTGTTCATTATAGATTGATGTTTCAAATAAGTTCTTCGGCTACCTCCAGAGTCATACTCAGGGATGTATCAAAAACCGCATACCTGTCAAGGCACTGAGATACTGAGAGTGATACAAGCTCTGGGACTCTGCTACATAGACCTGTGACCATTGTCATCATCACTGATCAGTCTGACAGCTATCAGTTTCTGCCACAAAGAAGTAGGACTCACAGAATAATTCCTTCTTTACTGCCTATATTTCATTGTTGAGTCTTTTTGTTGAGTTAACTATTTTCATACAGTCCTCTACCTTCCCAAAGGATAGGTACTTCCTCCTAATAGTACAAAAGAAAGTCATATTGTTGACAGGACTGTAAATATCTTAGTTATAAGGTCGAATCCTATTCTTTGAGGTAACACATTAAAGATACATGGATATCTTTAGTAAGTATATGGAGTTACTCAGAGAGGTGATCAGGGAAAGGTGCTGATCTTTGTGCAACCAGCAGCAAAGAGCTGCTGATAAGACTAGTTCACCTAATGTTGGTACTTTCCTTTGTTTAGCTGTTGGCTACAGTGAAAATGGAGGTTTTTGTTGATCATCCTCCTGTCCAAATTTGATTTAACTCATACAGTTGTAAGTTCAATGACTCAAAATGCTTGTAAATATAATATTATTGAATCTACTGCATAGAAGTGATACTTTTTTTCCTCTCCAACTTTTATCATTCAGTTTCCTTTGTTATCCTTTTATTTAAGCATTTAGTTGATTACCAGTACTCAAGTTGTATGTCTTAAAATTTACAGATACTTTTGCCTCACTGCAGAGACATATGTATCCTTTGTGCTTAGGTTTAAGTCTGCATTTTGGAAGAGACAGATTCCTGACAATATGCTTATCTCTGCTGTATCCCGAGGTATTTTTCTCCTGCTATCTCTTTTTATCTTATCTTTTTTATCTTTGTACATATTTTCTGTGCAGAAAGAAGAAGAAGGCAGGAATCTTTCTTTTATCCATCTCTGCTTCTTTCTTTGTAGCTCTTTTCTCCTAAAAGCCTCCTCATTACAAAGCTAAGTGCTGTTGACATACTGGAAGAAAAGCTACCGGTACCAAACTGGGAGGTAAGCAATTTTGCTGATAAGCTCTTCTGGGCAAGGATGTTTTTTAAACAACATTGTAGATGTCTATCTTCATGCATAAATATTTTAAAAAGCTATTTCAAAATGCTATGGTAGTGGTGGTGTTTATCAAATGACACTATCATACCTTACCAATTATGCTATCAACTTGTAGCCCTCTTAAATTTGTGGCAAACTGTGGAGAAAGGGTATAAGTAATCCTGAGAGAACAACCCAGCAATTTTTCTGTGCCTTTTCAGGAATATTTTCAGTGAGTCTATTATTATATCCTGTCTCCTCACCTTTTCCTCCTGTTGATTGCCACTATGGCGTTACTCTATCCACCCAAGGTCTGTAATCAAACTTGGAAGAGATTTCCACCAAACCTGAAAACTGCTGTAATGTTTCAAGGCTGTTCCACAGCCATTGTCACTAAAATATCAGGATTTATGCACAATAAGATCATATTGATTTGGCATACCTTCCTCACAGAATAAGGAATAAATGAAACATTTCAGATTCAATTACATGGTGCCTATGGAGTAATGCTGATTTTAAGAGTTAACCAGTGTGTCTAGTTATTCAGTTTTCCAAAGGTGAGTTAATGCTAATGTTACCAGAAGAATGATTGCATTTTTTGAATTTTATGGCCTAAGGCTCATAATCTCTACCAGTTCCTATTATAGTTTATTCTAAATGTGGCCAATATGTATTATATTTTTCTATGGAATTTTCTACATAATGACTCTGGTTCCTTGTAGAAATAGACTGTCAATGAGAAGGGGCATCATAGTTATGAATTTTCTGTGTAAAATACATTTAATAAATATGTAAATAGCTCCATCTTCTCCAGGGAAAATGATATTTAAAAATAAGAAAGATCTACCTTAAGCTCCAATTTCCTACCAAAAGTGTGCATACGCATTATGTACATATGCACAAACACAAAATAAAATGAACTATACAATTTCCATATTAATTAAATGAATTTGTACAGCACCAGCATGATATATTTCCCTTCACACATGCAGATCTTCAGAAAGATGTATATATTCTCTTGGAGAGATATATATGCACATAAACATACACACACACACATACAAATGCACAGAATGCAGTGTAGCTCAGCTAACCTTTTCAAAGAAAAAGAGATTAAAATTTTACCCATCATATTATTTGTATATGAAGACACCCAATATATCTCACTACAGTTGTTTTCAATTCAGACCTCAGTTAAGGATCTCTCATAGGAAATGAAATCCAAACGGAGAGCAAGACATTACTCTTATCATTGTATTGAATGTGTCAAATGCAGGGCCACGGATTTGGCTCTCAACAGCACAGGTTACAGCCTCTCTCATGTCCTCCCCATGTCTTCCTGAACTTACATTTCTGATTACTTGGTTTGAGTAATGTGAAGCAGAAAGAAATGCTCGGAGTCGGGGATCTATTGTTGCTTTGCCACAAATATCAGAAAATTCATTCTTTCTCTTTCAGAAAATGGAATTACAATATTCCTCTTCTTAGGGAAGACAGATATGTTTAAAAGCATGGATCACCAGCTGTGCATAGAACACACTATAAAACATACATTACAGAAAAGTAAAATGTATATTTTAGGTTATGTAAAATCTAAGACATGCTTATTAGAAAAGAAATTGGCATATGCAAATGTTAAATGAAATAATACAGGAAATCTAACTGTAGAAAGTTATCAGAAAGTAAAGTCATCGGTCTATTGATGACAGTACAATGTGCACCAATAATTTACAATTATGGACAAAACATACTATGTTATACATCACTGATCTGTACTTTGAAGAACCATTCTTCTTTTTTGCCAAAAGATTAATACATTATTTAAAAGTATATCATAATCATTTTTAGCTTTTCAGATAAGAGCTAGTTTTCAAGTAAGCATACAGAGCTGCAAAGAAACTCCTGAAAACAATTTTTTCTTCTGCAGTTTCAGGGTGCAAGAAGAAGTGAGTACAGAGTACTCACAAAACGTGAGGGAAAGATATTATGGTTTATTACGGTTACATACATCCTTCATGTATCAATTACAATGCATGTAAAGTGCATTCTATGACATACCTAAGAGAAACTACTGGAGGAATTGCTGCTTTCCAAGGTAGACTGCTAGGATTCACAAATATTACTATTCTGTCCTATCACATACTTCTGAAGATAGTGTTGTATTTTAAATGAGGATTCTGTTTATTGTTACAAGGGTACCTCCGTATTTTCCTTAGCAATGTTATTGGTTCAAAAAATACTTGTGAGAAAAAAAATCATGATATTTGTTGAAATTCTGCATATATTAAAATAGTACAACAAAAATAAGAAATAGGTACAGATATTTTTTGGTGTAGCTGTATTTTGCTTACACATTAACTAGTTCCAAATAAATACTAACTACCTGAATATTACCACCAAAAAAAAAAAAAAAAACTATTTTTCAGTATTTTTGCAATTGTCTAATCAAAATGAGACAAAAAATCTTGTATATTTATTGTCACAATAATCATATGAAAAGGATAGGCATATCACAGAATCACAGAATCACATATGATGTATGTTGCAGGAGAAAAGTCTACTGCTATGATCAGAGCTGACTTACCTAAATCTTTTATTTACTGACAATCTTAATGTTTTCATGTTATCTTTTTTTTTGAGAATTTTCCAGAAAAAAAATCAGTTTGTTCCACTAACATTTTAATTCCAGTTTATATTTTCTGAAATCCACATTTCATGATTGAGATCTTATATTTTATTTGAATCATAGCCACATTAAAGCCTAAATCTTCCAAGACAGAATGTCAGTAAA